>PNEQ01069717.1:0-28737 GCA_003012365.1 Medauroidea extradentata | reverse complement strand
GGGGTCACAAGGTCTGCGAGATAATGCATCTGCATTATTGTGGGAGCGACCAGCACGGTGTTGTATATCAAAGTTGTATTCTTGAAGGTGTTGTATCCATCGAGCTATTTGTCCTTCGGGATTCTTGAAGGTCAGCAGCCAGCGTAGAGCAGCATGATCTGTTCGCAAAGTGAAGTGTCTGCCATATAAGTAGTGGTGGTAATGTGATATGGACTTCACCATTGCCAATAGCTCCCTACGAGTCACACAATAGTTTCTCTCTGGTTTCTGCAGCACTTTGCTGAAATATTCTAAAGGCTTCTCTATTCCATCTTGAACCTGTGATAGCACAGCACCGATGCCTACATCACTCGCATCTGTGTCCAATATAAACTCACCTTCATTATCGGGGAAGCCCAAAACTGGAGGGGACATTAAAACTTCTTTCAATCTTCTGAAAGAGGCTTCACATTCAGGGGTCCACAGAAATTTTCTTTTGGCTTCAGTAAGCTCATGTAGTGGTTTAGCAATCGTAGCAAATCCATGTACAAACCGCCGATAGTAAGCGCAGAGTCCAAGAAAGCTTCTTACCTGCGTCCTGTCTGTTGGTTGTGGCCAGTCTTTTATTGCCCTGTTTTTTTTCTGGGTCTGTCTGGATTCCATCGGCTGAAATCACATGCCCTAGGAAACTAACTTTCTTTTGGAACAGGTGGCACTTCTTAGGAACCAGCTTCAAATTTGCAGCAGCCACTTTCTGGAACACGGAATCTAGTCTGGTAAGGTGTTCTTCAAATGTTTTACCTGTAACCACGATGTCATCCAAGTAAACTTGGCAAATATCTAGAGGTAGGATCTTTTCCATTAGTCGTTCGAAGGTAGCAGGGGCATTGCATAACCCAAACGGCATGACTTTAAACTGCCAAGTTCCTTTCCCTTGCACAGAGAAGGCTGTCTTCTCCCTGTCCTCTTGTGCCACGTCACATTGCCAGTAGCCACACTTCATGTCAAGTGTAGAGAACCATTGTGACACTGTCAAGCTGTACAGTGTGTCATCAATCCGGGGGAGGGGGTAGCAATCCTTTTTGGTCACATCATTCAGCTGGCGGTAATCTACGTAAAATCTTGTGGAGCCATCCTTTTTTCTTAACTAGCACAACAGGTGACGACCAAGGGCTGACCAACGGCTCGATCACATCCAAGTCCTTCATTTCCTTCAAGATGCCATCCACAGTTTCTTGTGTAGCCAGGGGCAGTCGCCTTGGGGGTTGCTTGTTTGTCCTAGCCTTTCCTGTATCAATGTGGTGTTGTGCAGCAGATGTTCTGCCAAGGTCAAGTGGCTCACATGAGAATGTTTTCTTGTTTTGCTTCAGAAGTTCTGCAACAGTCTTTTCTTGTCTCCAGTTCAGGTTTTCTCCAGTTCTAGTCAGTAGTTCCTCGAGTGGTTCTGGCATAGGATTATTAAGGTCGCCTGACTTCATGGCTTCTTTGTCGGTTGTAGTTATTTGGGAGACTTGTTTGCACACACCTATTATGGCCCCCTCCTCAAGCTGGATTGGCCTGTTTGACAAGTTAACCATTCGAACAGGTAGATTTCCAGAACTCGGCGAAACCAATGTTCTTCCTACCACCACCTCATCAGGTAAGCTGCTTCCTCTTCTCATATGTTCGACCAGAGCTACACGCCGCTCAAAATTGCCTCGACACAGTGCGGGGATGACTATCTCACTGGAAGCTGGCAAAACAGTTGTCTCACAACAGACCACCTGGCAACTGGTTGGCGAGGGCAGTTTGCTTCGTGGCATCATCACCAGTTCTCGGTTACCAGCCCTTAATACTCCTGACCGAGTATCTATACAGCACTCCAACTTGCGCAACACATCCAGGCCCAATAAACATTCGTCTTCAATGTCGGCTATGTACACATCGTGCTCAATGCAGAGGTCACCCAACTTCAACTGTACCTTTTCTTCCCCTTTACTGGTGTGGTCTCGCCTGTCACTGTCGTCAGAAAGCTTTGTCTGTAATCATGGCTCCATGACTGCTGGGGATAAGGCCCCAAGATGTCCGGTCTAACAACAGTAATGGATTGCTCCAGTGTCTACAACCATGTTGCAATAAACATTATCCAGACTGCCCTCCAATAGGATTGCATCAAACTCTTGCTTCACTGAGCGTACTTGAAGAAATACTGGTGCGTTATCTCCCGCAGCGACCGACCTTCGCCCCTTAAGACCGGTGCTTACATGTTTCCCGAGGGCTGGCCGGATCGAGCAGTCTCGTCCTGCTCTTGGCTTCTGTTCTTCTGTAACCATCGTGGACACTGGGCTCTGAGGTTTCCAGGTTCTCCACATTCCCAACAGCTTGGTCGCCCCTGTTGTCGAGGGCGGGGTGTATTCGATGTGATTCTGTGTATCATGGATTCCATTCTCTTCAAAGTGTTCTCGAAGCGGCTATCTCTATCGTCGCCTGCCACTGCGACCGCCCACACAGCACGCCGAGTTGATTGTCCTCTTGCAGAGTCAACCTCCAGTGCTCTGGCCAGGGCATCCTGTATAGTCATTGGGGCGGCCAGACACACTGCTTGGCGTACATCTACATCGGCAATGGCATCGACGAAGAAGCCGACTGCTATTATGTCTCGTGCTTGTTCTGGACAACCCTCGAGCGACAAATGGGCGAGTCGCACAATGTCCTGCCACAATTCGTGCAGTGGCTCCCCTGATCTCTGGGTGCGGCTCCTTAGTTGGGCATGTTGGGCATGTCTCAAGTACTTGTCGCCGAAGCGCAGCTCCAGTGCAGTAACTAATGTCGAGTATTCCAGACGTTGTTCGGGAAGCGACTGGAGTATACTGAGGGCAGGTCCCCTCAGCACAGCTGCAATATAGTATGCACGTTGCTGGTCAGACCAACTATTTATGGTTGCCACAAACTCAAACTGATTTTGGTACTCTCGCCATGGAGTCTGGCCATCGTAAGGAGCAGGCTTGACAGAAATCCCTTTTCCAATGTTCGATTTAGGCACACTAGATGCACCAACATGTTGCAGCCCATTTTCTGCCTGGTTGTGAATCACACTACAGCCTGGTTCAAACTTCGTAGTCTTCTCTTCGCCGACTTGAGGTATTGATTCGGCACAGACCTTGTCTTCTCCAGTAACAAGATGGATACCTTCCTGACGCTGGCGAAAGACCTGCCACTCCTTCCTTAGATCAATTATGTGCTGTTCCACCTTTTCGTTTATGTTGTCTACCTTCTCGTTTACAACCTCTATTTACTGGTACACCATTTCTTTAACATCGTCTATTTTTCTGTCCACCACTTCGTTCACTTTGTCTACGTTTCCCTTACACTGTCTACAAGATTACTAACATTCTCTACTTGCTTATTTACACTATCAATTTTATTATCTACACTATCAATTTCCTTATCAACATTTTCATTTACACTATCAATTTTCTTATCAACATTTTCATTTACACTGTCTTTGACTGAATTCATTTGGCCACTTATTCCCTCAATGAGAGCTTTTAGTGCTTTTATTTCAGCTGACATTCTTCTTGTAATCATTCACATTTACAATGAAAAATAAACTTAAGATTTATAAAGTGGTTCAATTTAATTAAGTAGCAATTGTGTGTAATATTTTAATTTGCAGAATTAATTGTTGAATTTACTTTATGCCTCTATCCCACTTCTGACACCAGTGTTACATGTTTGCGAGCACAAACTTTATATGTGGGCAGTTCCCATGAGTTCTTTGGGATAAAGGTCTTATAATTAAAAATAAAAGAGTTAAATTAAGTATTGGATTTAATAGCTCTCAAAGCTACGAAATACACAAAACAGTAATCAACTAGAACTCTAACAACACAATTAGTTAGGCACACAATTATTCCTGTGTCACAGACACGTTAATTAACTTTGACAATTAAAGCACCAAAAAATGTCTACCATCAATTAATTAAACACTACAAATCACAATAAATTTCAGTCATACATCCAATCAACTGTCTTTCAAGTAGGGACAATGTACAACCTTATCAGTCCGAAGTGGTGATGGCTCACCATGTGCTGCGCAGCATCCCGAGTGCACAGCTGTCTTCACTCTTGAGGTCTTCTGTTCGACTCCCGTCGCGCACCTCCTCTTCGCCCGTCAGCCTGCTGCAGCAGTCCTCTTGGTTCGTCCACACTGCTCCGAAGGTAGCCGCCTGCCGCCTCACAGTAGACTTTGACGTCACCAAGATGTCTTCACCAGTCTCTCTCCACAGGCATAGCACCTTCCTCTAGCACTACCAATAGCGAACTCTCCCCAAATCTACGATTTGGCCTTCTTATACTCAGTGAAACAGTCGGGGATTTACCGCATTACAGGGGTCTAAAAATATATATTTCGTCATGTTTCGGATGTGCTTTTAGTCACGTAGGCCGCCCTCGATGGGTTAAGACGCAGTTGGGACAGGTATCTATGACGTAGTTTCGGCGGGATTCCCACTATGAGCCACCCTGGCTTTGAGTCATCGGCCAGCCCTCAAGGTGTTACGAAACAGCCGCCGACCACTGGCCTCCAGGAACATGGTACGCAACAGTATTCATTTAAATAATTTTTTGCTTAATCAGTTGGAGGAAAAGTTTGACGTTCATAAATTTCGATTATTTTCTCGTTCATTTACATTGAAAATATTTATTTATAAATTATTTTATATACAACAATATTGCTTTTTATATCCACGAATTATTGCTGTTACCAAAATCTAACCATTTAACTAAAAATTTATCTCCTCTCTATCGCAAAACATTTTCAACCAAGTAATCTTTATCATATTTTGTTTTTAATAGTTCGATGGTTTCGTTTTGTAGCTCTTTAATTGTATTTTGATTTGTGTATAATATTCCAGAAATTTCAAACACTTCTGTAGATCAATTAGGTGTATAAAATTTTCAAATACACTTTTAGCTTTATTTATACGAACTTTATCTCCAATAGAAAATTTTGGTATAGAAACATTTTTTATTAATATACAAATTGATAAGAACAGGGGTTTCATTCTTTTTATTTACTTTTACTGGTTTCATTCCAATCGATCTGTGAATCGAATTATTGTAATCACTTATTAATTTTGGTAATATTTCTATCCATTTATAAGTTTCTTGTATAGTAATCATTCCTAATTTTTTCTTTAAATTTTCTGTTAAATCCTTCAACATTACTAGCTTTCTAACCACTGAATGTTGAATAATAAGGTCTTACATTATTATCATTAATTTATTTTTAAAACATTTTAATACAAAATTATTTTCACATTATGAGTTTGAAAATGTTTAGGTTTGCGAGAATCTAGAATATATTTAAAAGCTGAAGTTACATTTTCACAAGATTTATATTTAACTGTAATTGCCCAAGAAAATTCTTAAAAAACGTCTATAATACTTACCATAAAATTAAAACCATTGTCAGTTTCTGAAATGCCTTTTAAAGAACCAGAACCCGTTTAAACTAAATCTGTTTGCCAAAGACCAATTCCAGAACATAAAACAGTTCTTCTAGGGTAATTTTTTCTTGCGGGTTTATGAATTTCGTAAGCAATCTCTTGTTTAATTCCCCCACCAATAATCATAGATTTTTTAATGCCACAAGAGCTGCAAATATATTTCATTAAATTTTTTACACTTTTTGTTTGTTCTAGAGTATGGTTTTTACATTTGAGACAGTACACATTAAATTTAATAACACTAATTTATTATGAATATCAAGTTGAAATAAATTCTTTATTAAAAAGCAAGATATATTGCATAAATTTTAGAATATAAAAAAAAAACAGATAATGCCTTTAAACATGTAGATGAAGATGACAAAATTATTTTAGAAAATTTAAGAACTTCCAAATTGGAGGGTCTATCATATAATAAGAAATAAATACTATATTTGTTAATGAATCTGGTCTTTATTCTAAAAAAAAAAGTAGTTTAAGTGTCAGAAGAAAGGCATATTTTTAATTTATCCAGAAGAACAATTGTCAATAAAATTTAGGTTCTTGGTTTAGAGATAATTGGTTCTTTTGTTTAAAGAGACAAATGTTTTGATTGCGAAAGAAATTTTGTGCTTTATTAAGTATGGGATTTTGGAGTGTGTGGGGGAGCCCCTCTGGAAATTTTAAACAAACGAAGAAAGATTTGTTAGATTCGATTAAAAAATTACAACTTAGATTGTGTCGAAATAAAATATAATGATCCCCTTGCTTTAGAATATGATATACACAAAATGAAGCTATACAAATTACTGCTAATAATTTAAATAAAAGAACGGATTTTATTAACAGTTAACGATTTCAAAGAAATAACAGCAAAAGTTCGAAACATTAAAAGATGTGTTAAATAAGTTAATCGAAACCTACATTTTAAGTATTAAAAACTTCTTTGAACAGCTGTTTTAACAGGCGTTTAGGGTGCTTGGAACAAGTTATTTAGGTGTATCAACAAGTGTTTTAGTTGTTTAAACATTCAAATATTTTTTTATTATATAATTTTATTCTATATAAATGATTACAGAAAATCAAGCTGGAATTAATTGGCTAAGAAGGCGATAGTTAATTGAAAAAATTAAAGAATTCAAACAATAATGCAAAGAAATTTATGAAAAACATAAAAAACAAGAACAACCAAAAATTGATGCAACTGATAATTTAGGCAAAAAATAGAGAAAATTTACAAATGAGAATAAGAATTTAATCGAAGAACTTGTTCCAGTTGCAGTTAAAAATTTAGATTATCCTCGGATACTTTCAGAAATATCTTTTGAAAGGGAACTGTTTAAAGACGAACACACTGATGAAGCATTTAAGCATTTAGAAAAGGATATAGTTCCACTATCTAAATATATAAAATAAATTATTGGCGGAACAGAAACAGAATTTTTGAAAAATTTTGATGATTCTGTTTTTGGTTAAAGGCCTGAAGGAAGTAAAATGTATATTGGCGATAGTGAAGTAACATTTAACAATGATAAACTTATCATTGAAGGAAAACAATATGTTGGAACTGATGGTTCGTTGAAAATATTAACTCGTAAAGATGTTACAGAATCAGAAACGCAGATGATGAATATGAAAAATATAGTCAAATTTTGAAAGATACGAATGCAATTTTTTCAAGAAATGATCCTAATTCTGGAACACCATAATCAAGTGGAAGTTACAATTATAAAAATGCAGTTAAACAAATTTATGAATCAATTAAACAGAAACCAAACTCCGGAAAAGTTATTAAAAATATAATAATCTTCCAAAAGAAAATATTAAGATGAATCATATTAGAAAACTTAATGCTAGACTTTTAGATATATGATGAAGAAAATGCTTGAAATAATAATTATTATAATACAAATGTTGGAATAATGATAATATTTAATAATAAATTTCATGATATTGTTTCAATAATCTGTAAGGAATTCTATATCTTATACGAATATTAAATACAATTCCCTCTCCTTTCTGGGAATCAGAACACCATGGAAATTGATTGCTGAATTATGTAACTAATTTATTACTTTTCGAATGGCATGCACCAGGATATAATTACCTAGGTCCTGGAGCTAAGTTAAAAGAAATATTAGAACAGGGGAGTAAAGCAATAAAACCTTTAAACGAAGCTGCAATGGTACATGGTATTGCTTATCATCAAAATTCAGACGAAAGACATTTTGCTGATAAAGAATTAAAAAAGAAATCTTTTAAAAGAGTTTTTGCTCCAGATGCAGATCTTAGTGTAAGAATTTGGGCTGGTCTTACTGGATGTGCTATGCATGTTAAACGTAAACTTGGTAATAAATATTAAATTTGTTTATATAATTTACTTAATTGTTTCATACAACTTTAATATTTTTTCTACATAAATGAAGATTTAATATATTGTAATTTCACTGTCTAATGATGAACTGAAGAATTTAAGGACGTTGGACCCGTACAAAATCAAAATTTTATATTTGTGCCAAACACTGTTCAACTTTTACACATCAGATAACATGTCATTTCCCCGAATAAAAAAAAAAGTAGGGCCCATAGTTTTAGCATAATCACCTATCAAAGTCACAAAATGGCAGTTGCGGTGTTGCCAAAATAATAAAAAAATAATTAACTTGCAGAAACAAGATAATTCATATCGATACTTAATGATGTGAGCTACTTCAAGACACTTTTGTAAACACAAAGCTATTTATTTTTGATTTTTTTAAAAATTGATGAAAATTAGTATTTGACTTTCGGCTACTACTGAAATATTAAAAACTAACTTTTGTCCAACATGTCATGAAATTCATTGATACACTGACTTTCAGTTCCCGTAATTTTGAATTCATTAGTTAATTACTTTTTTTTATTTTGGCTGCACCGTAATGGCCATTTCGTGACTTTGATGAGTGATTTTGTAAAAACTATGGGGCCTAATTTTTTTTTAATTTGGGGAAATGACGTGTTATTTGATGTGCAAAAGTTGAACGGTGTTTGGCACAAATATATACAAATTAAATTTACGGGTCCAACGCCCTTAAATATAGATTCTTTTTTGACAAAATAACAACTTTATCGTAAAAATAATAAATTAGAACATTGGCAAATGATTGACTCTAACTTTATCTATACCCAACTGATAAAAATTATCGAAAGAAATGAAAACTGGTAATGGTTTAATAGTTCAAAAAGATGGATTTTTACCAATTAATTTTGCTGCATTAGGAGCTCTTGGAACAATACTTGGAGGTGCTTCATCTATTGCCACTTATGTACTTAATGATAAAACTAAAGTTCGAGAGTTAAAATAACAACATAAACATGATTTGGAATAAAAAAAACTAGCACCATCTAAAGCAGGATTCGGACTGCGTTCAAGTAAAGGTGTAAAAAAAATTTCAAAGAAAAAGAATTAATTCCACTTAGTAATTTTGATATTAAAAAACGTAATTAAAAATAATAAATTTTTTCTAGGTATATTTATGATTGATGAGCTACCCAAATCCCCACTTAAAAAAAAAGAATGTGGGATAGATAATTTAGATGTTTAGAAAAATTCCATTGGGTTTGTTATTTGAAAGTAAATAATAATAATAATTTTTTTGATATATTTGAGGGCAATCCACCACTTAATTATTTGAATATCTTAAAGATAATAAATTTAATAATGATGATAGAATACATAATTTTGATAATGTTATTTGTGGACATTTATGTGTTATATTTTTCTCGGAATGTTAATTTTTCAAAAATAATTTCTTTATTATATAATAATGGATGTATTCGGAAATGTGCTAACCAAATCACATGTTGATTATTCAAAATATGATAATTTTGTTAAAGATTTTAATATGCGTGTTTCAAATATAAACTCAAAATGTGATAATTTTGATGAAAAATTGAACAAAAAATTCACGAAACAAAATTACAATTGATACAGAAATAACTAAAAAGTTGCCAAATTTTAATTAATCACTTCTAAATTATTGTGATACACTAATCAATATGAAAATCACACAAGCTAATGATAATTTTACGAAAGAAACAACTGAAAAATTACAAAGGAATGGAATTGACATTCATTTAGTTGGAAAATATAATTCGAAAGATGCTAAAACTTATTTAGAAAATAATCAACCTGAATATATTTTTATGATGGATGGGCAAGCAGATAGAATAATAATAAAACTAGATGGTTATAAATGTGTTACCCGAATGTACCAAAATTCAGAACAAATTAGTAAGAATAAACTTTTAGTTGTATTGAATGATGATAAAATATTTTTTATAATTCCTAATTCTTTCAATGTTTGAAATGGTAAAATTTTATTCATTGACGTGATTTTAAGTATTCATATATTTAAATAAAAAATTCATTTAATAATGGATATCTTTGGAATTGCAATAACGAAATTTTGGGCTAAAGAAAAAAATAAGAATTAGAATCTAAATATAATAACATTCCAAATATTACTAATTCTGTAACACTTCCCCACTTCAATGATTTTGTAACAACTTTAACTAGAAATAAGTTATCGTTGGATAAAGTTTTTCTGCAATACTTAGAACAAGATAGTAACATAGATTTTGAAGATAAAATATTAAGAAATGTTTCAAATCCAATTGCACCTAATGATGCTGTTTATTTGGAATATTATAAAAATAATAGAATTAACATTATTCATTTAGTTGGAAAGTGCAGTTGAAAAGATAAAATAGTTACTTGGGGAATAATCAGACTGAATAAATTTTTATGGTGGGTGGAACTGTAAGTGAAATAATAATTAAACCGAATGATTACAAACAAACTACTGAATTACATCGTACAACTGTTTATCCAAAAACTGGACTTCTAAAATATGAAAAAACTTTTTGTCTAAACCACTTTCTGTTAAAGAAGATGATAATATGTTTTTAAAAAGTCCAAAGATATTTAATACTGCAGATGGATTGTAAATGTTTATTAATATTATTACAGTTTACAAATATATTTAGACTTTTAAAAAATAATTTATCTTATTGCGATATTTACCATAATTTAATATTCGTGTAATATTTATAGTAATGAAACCATATTCTATGTCCGAACATTTTGAACATTCTTCTCTAAATTTTTCAAATGACATATCACCACCAACAAAATCACTATGAATGAGTTTTAAGATTTGTATCATCTTGTCAAAATACACAAAGAAAATTAGCATTATCTCTTATTAATTGTTTTGGTACTAATAAATATGTTCCTGAAAAATAAAAACAATCAATATTTTCATGTCTTCTACACGTAAAATAGTCTATAATAATGTCTTGATTATCAAGAATAACATCATCAAAAACCACCACGGAATTGAAACAACATTCATCAACATCAACCATTTCTTCATTTGAAAGGAAAAAATATGCTATTGGTTCTTTAGTTATTTTAATTACTGCATCGCAATCTTCTTTTAAAGCAATATATTTTGGTTGATTTAAAATTCTTAAACAAACATATAAAGTACCATAATTTAACTATCCAGGAGAACATATAAAATTATCAATCAATAAAATTGTATTAGCACAATTTGAAGGTCCTACAATCAAACATATATTATTATCTGGTAATAATTCTCCATTCCTTTCTGTTGAAATTATTTAGTCTGGAATTCTTATTTTAACACTCCAATCTATCTTATTAGATTTTGATTTCATATTATTTAAAATATAAATTTTTTATAATAAATGAGTAAAATATTTAAGTTAAAGAGTATAAAATCTATGTTAAGAATAAACATTATTAGAGAGGATGGTATATCGCGAAAATGTTTTGTGTCAACGTACCCTTGAAAACACTGTAGCTTCTTGCAGCATGAATGATTGGGTGATATACGCCTGACACAACGTAGCTGTCTGCCGACCAATAATCGACATCAAATATAACAATAGCGCGATTCTTATTGGCTCAGTCAAATAGAGTAACAGCTCCTCGTACAAGCGACAACCGGTAGTAATTTGGTAAGCTAAACGTGCATTAAAATCCAGCGGACAGTAAAGTTTTCCCGCGATAAACCGTCATCTCTAATCATTATCCTTTAGAAGTTGAAGAACATTATTTAGCTTTAATTCAATATTATTCAACATATTTAACACCGAATATTTCACATGAAAATAATAAGTTATGTTTTATAGATGGGGTGGATAAATTATAGAAATTAAAATTGGACAGTATACTGTGGGAGATCTTGAAATGAGATACAAAAACAATTCCTCCAATTAACAAGATTCCTGCTGGTGAGAAAAAATAATAATATATCTATTGAATCAAATAAAATTAGAAACAGAGTAAAAGTAAAATGTGATTTTGATCTATTGTTCAATAAGGAAGATTCAGCTGGCAAAATTTTAGGTTTCACAAAACTTAAAAAAAATGTAAAGTTCATTATGATGATGAACTTCCTAAAATTAATCCATTCGAAAATATAAATATTCATCGTAATTTGGTAGATGGAATGATTCAGAAACATGATGAATTTAATTATAGAGAAACTAATATTATTGCTTTGTTTAAACCTAATGTTTCATTTGGCGAAACTATTTATTATGAACCACCTTATTCAACATTTTTCCAATACTAACGAACTACATTAAAGACATTATTTTAGAAATAAGAGATGAGAATGGAAAATTAATTGATTTTGATTCTTCTGAAATAACTGCAATATTATAAATGAAACTCTAATTATATTTAGTATTTTTTAGTTTATAAATATGGATAATTTGAGTTCGTCAAATCAAGCATTTGTAGGCTGCGTTAACATTTCTATAGAAATTGCAATGGAAGATCTAGAAAAAGAATCGACAAATGTAATACAGCGAACTTGGAAATGTGAATAAAATCTTTTAACTAGATTGTGTTGTACACAGCATAAATATTTATGAAATTTTATTACCTTTTTATTTATTAAATGGAACAAGTGTTGGAAATTTTAGATAGTTATTATATTAATTATAAACTTCATTTTGTTAACTGTATTGTTCGGGAAGAAAATGTTTATTTTTATATCTCTATAGCTGTTGATAAAGGGGATATGAAATAAAAAAATTTGGGTAGATGTAAATTTTGAATTATTTGATGCAGATTTTTGTAGGTTTTGTGTTTTAAATCCAAATGCAAATTTTCATGAATTTGAAATAGAATTTTAAAATAGAAACAGTAAGCAGACTTTCAATTTATTGGAACATAAAATTTATTTTTTTCTTATAAATAATTTTTTCTAAATAAATAAAAATGAATGTTGTTCCATGTGGTATGACTATTGCTTTAATTGTAAATGGAAGAAGTTGTGATCAATCATCTTTTATTAAAAACATTCCTGTTTCTTTAATAGAAAATATTCGTAACTATTTTTCAAAATTACAATCCTTACAATTGACAATTTTCTATCAGTATGAAAATGAAGAATATAATTTGAAAGACGTTGGAAAATATTTTGAACATTTAGAAGAAAAAAATGGAAAACTATTGAATAAATAAGTTCGTAAAATTTTTTGTAGTTTTAATTTTTTATTTCTGTTAATGTTATTTGCATTCCTTACATTTTAACAAAATTTATTGTTTCCTTTAATGTGATTTTTTGAAAATATCTTGATAAGAAATTGTGAACAAAATGCCTCAATATTTCAGTAATATCTGGGAATCAGTTTATTTGTAATTTTTGAACACGAAAATAAGTTTTGGTCTCAAACATACATATATCCTCTACTTTCCACGACTGATTTGATAATACTCTTTGACAAACCGAAAGATGCGGATTTCATTTCTTTATGATTTTTTTATTAATTTTAATTAATCTATGTTTAATATTAGTTTTTCACATATTTAAATTAAATCTGAAATAATTTTTGGCAGATATCTACGAATAAAATGAATGGTTAAAAAAATTACGGCTGGATGTGAATGACACTTCATAACTCAAAATTATTGAGTTTTTGTAATTACGGTTAACAAAAACCCACTGAAGAAAAAAATTCACAGTTTATACTGAAACACGAGGTACTAACACCAGCAGTGAAAAGGTTTGCATTAATACTTGCAAAAATAAGAATTTTTTTTTGCGATTTAGATTTGAAGCATACATATATCTACAAACAATGTATAATTATTCGCGACGACCCTCATGTTACTATTGTGTCTGTTATTTCCGCGAATTAGCTTTAACTACGATAAACTCATGTCATAATGGAAAAAAAAAAAAAAAAGAGAATCGTAGGATGTAAAAAATATTTGACGAAAAATTCTACAATTTGACGGTGTTTGAAACATTTGGAGCATTTTTGCTGCAAAATAACAGCGTTAAACACTAAAACCGAGAGAATCTGGGAAACAAAGCTTTTCTTAAGTTACGTATTAAAATCACAAAATAATATAACTTGCAGGAGTTTCTTTATGGTGGTAGTGCTATAAATTATTGAATCTGTAACATTTCTTACATCTGAAAATATAAAGGTGTTAGAATGGAAACAAACATATTGATAACTTCGTACCTAATCTAAATACAACCTCGTTTTCGCTGCATATCCTACGAAATGAAATAGGATTCTCACTATTGCGGATATAGTACGCCTATTCCCATTCAGTCAAGGCATTTTGTGTGATTTTCTGTACTCTGTCCTCACACAATATATACATACTTACGATTCGGAAACGAGCTATTAAAATTGTAGCAGGAGGGAAAAAACTGGACTCCTGCACGCCACATTAAAAAAAATAAAATAAAATAAATCGGAACATTCTCGCATATTCTTTGTGATACACATAGTTTACAATTAAATTTGTTGTTAAAACCATAAATTATTTTGTTAAAACCTCAGATGTGCACACGATCAACACCAGAAATAGAAGTGATCATCCTCTGTCACTTAACAGGTTCAAACCATCTCATATGAGTGCATATTTTCAGGTATTATACTGTTGAGTAAGCTACCCGGTAATTTGAAATATTTAAGCCAATAAACGCTTAAATAGTAAAGAGAATATCTTATTGCCTCGGTCATACACTTACCATACAGTGGATGAATTCCAGGATGTATTATTGCTTATATATGCAATGAATATATCTCTTATTTATGTTTTCTTGTCTTATTTTTTAGTTTTCTTTTCACAGTCATTTATTTCGCAATGGAGTATGTTTAAGCAAATAAATCCAGTCATACACTCCCATTACACAGTTCTTTCAAAGATCGAATATTTCGCAGTTTACCCATTGTTTGTATATGTGTTGCATTTAACATGAGACTGTTTAAGTTACTCATGGTCATGAGCTTACTTAATAAATGTACATAAAATATGTTGTTTGTTATGTTATGCGTAGTTAAAAGTAGCAAGTTTCCAAAACTAAGTCAAACCCCTGATCCGGTTGTAAGTTTCGTATTGATACAAATTATTTCTTATTGGTTTTGTAAATTTGACCTTTTGTTTGATCTTTGTTAATTATATATTAGCTATAACTGCTTACATCAATTATTAATATTTTTGATTGTATTTTGTTTAGTCTCAACTCATATTTTGTTTTGACCTTTGACTTATCCTTGAGTCTTGTGCTTCGCTTTGTATATGTATTTGTATAAATGTGACTTGTTCCATGTCCCTGAGTGCTAGCTTCTCACCTGGTATCTACGGACGGCAAATGATAAATACATAAATATTTAGATACTTGTAAGGTACATGTACGTCCTACACGGCCAGCCAGAATAGTTGCTGGTCTGAGAAGTGAAATGTGTATGGGGAGGTTAGGGAATGAAGATAGAGCAGAAAGTGTGAATGCCCAAGCGAGGAGGCAGTTCTGTGTCCGCCATGTTAACCTACACTGAGCGTTCTGCGGTGAAACAAGCTTGCCTCCTGCATTTTGCTGGTTAGGCAACCCGACATAGCGACGTGGTGGACTAATGCCGATTGTTCAGGTGAAGTAACCGCGCTTGTTTCAGAACCACTAAACGATGCAACTGATTGCGGTTAGTCAAGAACCTCTAAGTTCAGTTGTATGTCTTCTGTTGAACCACTGTGTTATTTTTAGTTTGATATGGTATAATTACTTCCATATTTCTGCATGGGGTGTTATTACAAAATCACGTTGCCGGTTCAATCGATCAGATTATTATCCTGTCATGTCGTGCGTATATTCAAGCAAATTTTTTTTTTACCGAGCTCCGCGAGTTAAAGTGTTCCGATATGAAACAAGACATAGAATTATTTGTATGGTAAATCTTGTAGCATTCTGTTTTGCTCAGCCCTGAAATAGTAATTCATGTCACACTACCCTATCAAATGGTTGACGAAATTTGTCAGTAATTGTACAGTATGCCGTAATGGTACCAACATACCGACATATGGTTTTACGTAAGCAAGATTATTCGTATGTAACGGAAAACACTATCAGTGGCTTGAGTTACAACAGCTGTTTTTTTTATTAAGAGCGTATGGGTTTATGCTGTTTTGAGACATAATGAATAGTTACCTTATTTCAGTAGCGCTAAATTACCAAACATTGACTAATAAGACGCATATAGTGCCCCGCAATATCTATTACCAACGTTAAAACTAGCGAATAATTATTAGAAAGTTGATTCAATATATTATAACTATTCGACAACGCATTTAGACCGTCCATTTAAAATTGGCACTCAAAATTTACCTGATATAGGCTTACTGTAGCAATAAACGCATACTGAATTTCGCTTTGCGTATTTAATGCTATATTAAGGATAGTAATTTTATGCTTAGGCGGCAGTATCATTCAAAATTACTTACCAATTCGTATATAAATAGGCACTTCTAATATTGATATTGCAAATGTCTGATAAATTATCTTTAATACAATCAAGTGAATGATTACTCCACCAAATATAACGAACTTTAGACATCCTTTTTGAAACTCTAGTGTACAATGTTTGTGAAACTCAGTAAACCAGATAAATGTGCTTTAGTGAACACGCTCAGACACTAAAATTAAACGGGAATGTTGCAATTAGAACAAGTTAGTGACGCTCAGAATTTAACTAAATCTATATTATTTTCTAATAACGATGACGAGTAGAGGCGTATATTAAAAACACTGTATAACAAAGAAAACTTCACTTTAATAAAACAAGACCGATTACAAACAATTATTTTAACACGATCTTTTCTCATAGACAGGTTTAAAGAGCATGCATATCACGACTAGCTAAACCCTAACTGGAAATTATGTAGCCAAAATTAATGATAATTATAAAATAATAAAATGGGCAAATGTTTAAAAAACTATTAGACAATAGAGGAAGGGAGACTTAAACAGATAAATTATAAGGGAAGAAAGATACAAATAGATGCAGCGAGAATACGAACGTTAAATAATCCGTATACAAACGGTAAAGCACTTGAAAATGTCGAAAGTGGTTACAAGCGTTTGGTTTAATCGTAGATGCACAACCTACTTATATTTAGAAACAACAAGGAACTGCTAAAAGTTACATTTATGAATGTAGTTGGTGCATCAGTATTTATATTGCAGAGCTACAACAATACTTCATATCGTCATTGTTTGTAGATATGTGTTGACCCAACAATTAAGACGCCCATACTACTAAACACATGCACCGTCTACAATATTTGTTTTTGCAGTCTGCTAAACCTTTTAGGTCAGAAAAAACTTGTGTGGTGTACAGAATTACTTGCGCATTTAACAAACTTTTATCTAACCACAAATTATGCTTGCGCTCACGTACAGTGAAATAGTCAAGAATTTCCGGTAATATTATGTAGATTGGTATTCTGCGTCGTTATTTCTATGCGAATATATTATGGAAATTAGGAAGCTAAACTGCGGTTATACATTTATAGTTAAGTATGCTTCAAAGCCATCAAAACACACATAACGTCCATACTCTGTTGTGCAGAGAAGAAACAAGCTTTAGTATTTTGGCAAATGCAAATCGATTAACTTTCTCTGTCTCTTGTTCTGAAAGCAATGTTCGCTTATATAACTTATGGCATGTGCACCTGCAGAAACTTGCCATTGTTGACGGTTGTTAGTGTCTGGTTGCTTGCCAACTAGGCTAGCCAAACTGGTTCATCCTACGACTCGTACTTGGCGTATGCTCGGCAACTGTTATATCTGAAACTGTTATCTCTGCGGTGTGATGATCACAGAGGCAATCAGTTGCGGCCTGGTTTGTACTTTGCAAACAAGGCTAAGACACACCGACTTGCACGAAGCGTTTGAAGAAATTCGTGATGAGATGAAGTGCAGTTTTTGTACTACGAAAAATTATTTTATTTATCTACTTAAATCACTACTATCGTAATCTCAGCGAAACTTTGAGTGGCAATGAAATATCTATTTTTATGGCATTATCAAATAATTTTCTAACTACAGATAACTGTGAATGGAAGTGCGAAACTTAACCCGTCCTGCTAAGTTATGCTGTGAACTACTATACATGCGTTCTCTCTCAATTATTATTTGTGGGTTTTTTACTTAGCAACGTTTTTCACTTCTAATTCTAACCGTAATATATTGCTGACTTCAGTATAGTACTGGGCTTCGTGTCACTTAACTGCATGTCTTCATTTCTATGTCGTAAAACAATGTTATTTCATGAAGTCATTATCGTATATAAATTACCTGAAGTACAAGCAAGGAACAAAATACCAAAGCCTTTTTTGACTAACGTATTCTTTACAGACGTTTATTAAAAGTTAAAGGGGTTATCGTGAAAGAAGAAGGCAAAAAGGACAAACCATGTGGAATGTATTGATGTGTATTAACACGAACGTAAACGCGCTACAACGAGAGTCTGAGGTGCACACAGCATCCGACGTGAATTACAACGATTTGAGCTTTGATACTGTTCAGCAACGTTAAGGTGAAAGTACGGGAAGGTTCAAGTGATGAAGACCCGCCAGTGATCTGAACCGGAAGAATATCAGTATCATTACAAAAAGCGTCACTGTCGTGAACTTATTTCACGAAAACAAATAGGAACCCATAAGTTATTTTACAGACTGTTGTAAAATTCAAACACTTGGCTAGCTTCGTATCTCGGTGCTACTGAAAACACCGTTGTTACTGAAGAAGTGGCCAAATTTCATTTTAAAACAAGATCTGTTAAATATTGCAGGTGTTCTGTATTGCCGGCACTTAAGTTTTCTTGCGAGAACTTCAGTTTATGCAACAGTTTAATTTCGCACATACTGAGTGTTTATATTTAGAGAGCTGCGTCTGACTGTGGCAAGACGGAGAGGCAATAAGGGCGATATAAGCATGCGCTTCCTACATACACATTGCCGTCTCTACGCGCAAAGAACTGCAGGCTATCGATCTTCTGCTCGACTCTTGCTACTTTCAGGCCGACCCTATCGTTTCATGATGTAATAATGAAGATAACACACCTGAACTGTAGGCCGTTACTTTGGTAGCGAACATCTTGCGGGCCACCCACGACATATAATACCACCATTGTAAAATTATAATAAGTAGAATTTGCTTGAAGCAGAAAGTGATATAAATTACACTTCTACATTATTAATAACACTTTATTTACAATTTTATGATAGCAAAATACTTCAATAAAAGACTGAACAACAAAAAATTAAGAAATGCCAGTTTGAAAAAAATACATGTCTTCCACTGTGATCAGGTTTGCAATCGCAGCGCAAAAGTTTTCTTGACTTATATTACATATAACAGTGACACAAATATTATTTCACTTGCTGACAGTAAATGCCAGTTAGAAAAAAATACAAGTCTTATTTTGTGATTTAACTATTTTGAGCTAATAATGTTTACCTGCCAGACACTTGGCACCGTTTGCTCGCTACAAGTTTTATGAGATTTGGAGTCAAAGAATCCGCAGAAACAATCATCACTATTAAAAAAAATATTGGCATCGGTTAGCCTTGATCTGTGAGTGGTTTGTTAGCTGTCATGCGCGAAAAGACTTGTTCACATAAATATGTGCTTCCAAAATAACACAGGATTTGTGCAACAAACTTTCGTATGTCTGGATATTTTATCCCTAAATATGAGAAAATGTTTGGGCTGCCAACATCTCGGTATTTCTCTTTTAAAATTTAGTCTTGTGCAAATCAATTAACTCCTTTTATAGAGAAATGAGAGCTATTTCGACATTGAAAGAAAGTGGAACAGTGAAAATATTAAACTCATCTTCGTCTGCTTCGAAATATTTAAAGTGCCTGTCAAATTCATCTTTAATATTTTCTATTTCGTCAAAATATTTTGTAAAATCACAGCTTGTAATCTGATTTTTCAAATGTTCGCACATAGAGAAGTATGCCAGGTTACCCTCTTTTAAATGAGTTTGCAAAAAAATTGAATGATTTTTTTAAACTAGCCAGTGTGTCGTACATATGTGTTATCGACTGATTTCTCCCTTTAGTTTTACGTTAAAATTGTTTAAGTGTACTGTTATATAAAAAAGCAAGATCTCGTAACCACTTGTGATCCTTTAAAAGCGAATCATCGTCGATTTTAATGTCTAGTGAAAGTAATATTTCTTCCTAAAGTAAATAAAACCTCTCAAGTATCTTATGAGAAGACATTCAACGTACCTCGGTGTAGTACGGCATATCCTTAAATTCACTTTCCAAGTCTTGCAGATGAAGAGTAAACAGAAGGTGATTAAGTCCTCAGGATTGAATGAAGTTCACGGTTTTCGATACAGCGTTTTTGAACACAGAACTTGCTGATGAATAATGCAGTGGAAATATTGCACATTTGGTTTGTCTGGAAATTCAACTAAATTTTTGCTTCTAGTGTTGATACAAACCCTTTCACTTTGCCTATCATCGCTGGAGCACCATCAGTAGTCACATACACGAGTCTCTCGAGAGGAAGTTTGTATTTCAACAGTATAATCCACACGGCTTCACAGATATCTTCTCCAGAAATTGTTTCTGGTACAATTACCACCATTATCTTAATTGATTTCCAGGACAGTTATAGCTGTTTTAGTACGTGAAAATATCAAAAACATTGGTGGCCTGTCACATCGATCTCAATGGGCAAGGTGTACGTTACTCTTACCATTAACTTTCCTGTGTCCGGCACTAAGTTTTGGAGTTCATAACACCACGATCAGATCGGTTTTTAGCTACAACTATAAAAATATATCACATTGTTTTACCTTTCAATCTGCCATAAACTTACAGAATTGTGTGCTCCTGGGCAGAAGAGACGAAATAATTTTTCTCCCTAAATAAAGTGCGGATGTACATACAACACTACCTGTTGGCATTTTATTGAACTTGGAGGCCATCACAACACTAACGACTCTATTTTTTCGAGAAAAGTGTTCGCCGTGCCAACTATGAGTAAAACCTGAACTAAACAGAGTGGTTTAGTGCCATACACACCACCAGGAAAACAAAGTTGTCAGAAGCAACTGTTATTTCCTCTAAAGTCGTTTACCCGAAATTCGTTTCGCCGAAAATGTAAGTACCTTACTAAAAAATCCGCAGTGTCACCGTAATCACAAATCTTTTCGCCTAAAGTCATTTGGCCGAAAGTAGTTTCGCCGAAATTCATACAACCGCAGTTATCTTTTCAAATATTCGTTTTCCTGAAAATCGTTTTCCCGAAAAATATAATTGTGCATTCGTTTTTCCGAACGTTGTTTACCCGAAAGTCGTTTTACTGAGTTTTTCAGCATCACCTTTAACTTCACAGAAATTCGTTTCACCGAAATGTATTTTCCCAAATAGTCGTTTTACCGAAAGTAGTTTTCCCTAAAATTCATATTCCCGAAATTCATTTTCCCGAAAGTCGTTTTCCCGACGCTTTCGGGAAAACGGTTTTCAGGTAAATGGCGTGTACCCTGCTCTACACTCTGCCTGGTGGCCGGGCTTGGAAAAACATTCACATCGAGACATTTAGTTTATTAATATAAATGCTAATTTTTAAATAACGACAGTATAACAACTGACGCAGTGAAGTTGTATTGATACGGTGACTGAAAGTCTATCTTTTGAAAATATGTGCAACATTACAAACTTTTACTTATAGACTAGTGTGTGTGTGTGTGTTTATATATATATATATATATATATATATATATATATATATATATATATATATACATATATATGCATATTTATAGACTCACACACATGCTTTTTGTTTTTTAGTTACTGCCGCTACGGGTAATGTGAGTTTTTCTGGTAAATTCTGTCCATACGGGCATTTTACAACTTTTGTTTGAGTATTTTATTGCTTTATCTGTGAGGACTTTACAAACGTGTTTAAAGAGCTTGAACGTGACAGAATTGTCCACTGTATCTATAGTGCAGTAATGATTGTTGCCAACAATGGAATACTCTTCTCCAGAGTACATTTAAAAATTACAAATATAGTTTGTTTGTAAAGAAATGTTGCACTTTTGCACTTTTGACCGGTCACAGGAAATCAACAAAACAGGTTAGAATTGTGAATTCTTCACCAAATGAAAGGAAAACTCAAAAGTTTCGTACCTGCAATTCGATGTGGCTTCCATTTGTTGCCCTACACAATATTAACTGATGCCCATGCACCATGATTTTACGGATATTCTTTTAATGTTACTCTGAGATTTAGAGACAAATTTCAATTTATGTTTTAAATTAATCTCTTAAGAGGATGCCAGCAGACCTCGTAGAGCATGTTTACTTGTGCTCGAATTGTTAGTAGTCTCTCTTCAAGTAGGAAGATGACACTCAACGACGAGCGATATGTAGTCAAGAATGTCATATAAACTCACATCAAGAGCATCAAACTTTGCTCCAAGAAACGATATCAATGACGATTTTACAGTTTCTGAAATGCACATATATTGTAGTCTGGTAGTATTACACATTCTGCAGTCCGTTAACTTGCTTGTCAATAACCGAGGTTAAGATTTACTTCTCCGGAATATTTAAAACCAAAACAACGGTATCGATACAATGTGAACAGTAATATTTTCTGAATTTTATATATGTTTGTTATATTGTGAGTAGGTATATTTAATTTTTGTCAGAATTTAGAGCAGTGATGTAGGCTATGGTTTAGGATATTTTTGTGATGGCAAAGTGAAACGCAGATAATGAATGAAACAAATTTCGCTGTATTCACAAAGTTTTAAGAAAATATAGATCATATACAGGCTAAAAAACCGTGAAATCAGTAACAAAACTAAACGAGAGAAACTCACCAGAACGTGTAAATAAATTGCAGTTACTTAAAATACTATTGCTAGTATTTGAAAATAAACACGACTGACACACAGCATGCACCATAAAATATAACAATGTGTAATACGTCAAATAGCCTACATGAACAATATCTGAAAAAACACGATAAAAGGAAGAGTTATGGATGAAGAAGTTTTCATAAAAGTAACAAAAATTGTTCGGTTCAAGTCTCAATGAAGTTTGTCATAACAAACTCGCATGCTGTCAGCAAACTTGTCTTGCCAACCGCAAGTTGAGTCAATAAACTAATATCCACGCTGCAAATTTGTAACAAAATTGACCTGCAACGTTCAGTACAGGGCATGTTTGACTATCAATTAGCTGGATGAAAGCCAAATTCAAGCCTGTCATTATTAAGTGCATAAAAACAATAAAAGTTTAGCTCACACTTCATATAAAATGGACGGTACATTCAAGGAAATTTTATTTACCAAATAAAGCAAAGTTTCTAAATGTTAACACGCTGCATAAATTGCAATGTTGAAGCACACGTAGGGAGAGTGGAGTGTTTTGTTTACTGCTTAACTGCTATACCAAAGTTACCTCAGAACTTACGCAGGAAAATAATAAAGAGAAACGTAAATTCCCTATGCACATATTTTAAACAAACTGTATCGGGTAAAAACTCGTAACAAATATTTAAAAATTAAAAAAAAAAAATGAAAATACAGTCATAATTTTTGCAATATATACATTATAAAATTAAAGAAAACATTAAACAAAAATATATAGCTTTCATGCATGGTAGAATTAGTACGTAAATTTTATGTTGATAATTTTTGTTTCAGAGAGTTGCCTTATACATGTAATAATTGAGAAGGTGTGTGGTGACGCGAAGAGAGAAAGCAGCTGTAGATGAATACAGTAGCAATGGAAACAAGAGATTTGGGAGTTTCTATTGTTACATTACTAATTTCGTGATAGACCTTGTTCCTAAATAATTTCATCACTTTTGTTTTATTTACTTTTGAGCTATTGCTATAGTTTAGAATTTATAATTAGTAATAGAACATATTGCTTTGTTATTATATGTTTCAAGATATTATAATTTCATTTTTGGTACAAATGGTCTGTGAATGAGTTACACAATGCATACGGAAATACTGTATAATTTCAAGAGTTAAAACGCTGTCAATTATTCAGTAACAAATTTGGTTATTAAAACCAGTTTCTTAACACGAATCAGACAGTTAACCAATAACGCGTTCATAAACAGTAATTTGTATATTAAGAAATAACAAATGAGTAACAAGGAAATTTATTTACAATATTATTGCATATGGTTTTCACGCGCATTGTTTACTTGTGAATAAATAATATAAAACATATAATATGGATATGGTGGTTTACAACACAGTAAAAAAATACTATCTTAACTTTGATACACATCTCTACTTTTCATGAGTACGAATGAAATGTATGTCTTAAAATGATTTAAATCAGCTAAAACTTCCGATTAAAATAGAGTAAAGTTCATTCGTTATAAACAGTCTACTTTAACGAAGCTTACGGCTTGAAAATCTTTTTTAACTTTTAAATATAAATAAAATGCAGAGATAGAATTTAGTCTAAATTGAACAAAGTTAGATAAAATATTATACTTTCGTAAAAACATACACTAATGAGCAAACTAATGAGCAAGTAAGTTGAGCGCGAAATGAGGTGGGTAGATGAAGAAAATGAAAAACCACGAAAGTAAGTTAAGTTTCATCTTGGGATAAGAGCACCTTGGCTTCGAGCTGCAACGAGTAAGGAAAACTTTGGATTCATAATCTCTATATTCATCGCAGCGATCCTCTTCCTGGCAAACTTTTTATCTGGTGTTTGAAGAGGCTGAGCTCCAGATCTTCTGGAGGAAAAGCCAAGTTTGCAGGAGAAGTTTGTACACGTCGACGATATACGAAGCGATACAGAGCTCGCTTGCTCGCTAATCTACTCCTCCTACAGAAACTTAAGTCGCCTGATGCTGAATGTCCTCCAATCTTGGACGCTTGTGTAGCTAATTGCAAGATATGTGTAGTTTATAGTTAATAAACTACGTAAGTGAGCATCATCAGTTGGTTTATTCTCCTGAGTTCCGGGACATATTCTCAAGGACACTGAAATAACTTGGAAGTGTTTCTCGTGTATTTCATATGTTAATATTTTTTGAACATAAATACTGATATAACAGACAGCAAAATTCACTGAAACCAAGACTATGATTAGTTTTTAAAAATATTTATACTTACAATCTGCGTGATTTACTATACGTGGCTTGAAATTGTTTCAACTTCTGTCTCAGTCATAAATTAACATAGTGTTTGATGCATCTGTATCTACATAAAATAAATTTCACTTCTTCGTTAAACTCGTCAGTTTATGATGAATCAAGCTATTTTTGACGTATGCCGTTACAGCACCTTGCCTAATCAAAAAACCACGAACGAGTCAAGAAAATTAAATGAGCGAAGAAACGAGCTGAGTTTGTCTGTAGTCAACATGTACATAAATAAGAGAAAATCACTAAGAACTCCATTAGGAATTGTGTAAAACCACAAAAGTAAACTGAATATTTGTTATAAAAACAATGCTAAATATATTGCTCTTTGTATACAACGTTGTTTTTCTAACGCACCAAGTTACTCATGCAGTGCTACAGAACATGCTTTGCAAGTTATCTATACTACCTACAATGAATATTTGTGTGCGCATGTTGAGCATGCAAGGTAGTGAGATATGTGCTGACCTTGGTGACGACGATTGGTGCTCCGAGATCGCAGCCTCCCACAATGCGGATGCCCCAGGGTGTGGAGACACCATCCCGCTGCAGGCTGAGAGACAGGCACTGGTGCCTCGCTGTCATCTTTCCACGTCTGCAAACATAACAACAACAAACGTAGCTCACTATGAAACTCACCGGCACACCTGTTTCTCCCAGTACACTACTCCATAGATACGCCGTGCAACGTGCAAATGTACCCTCCTCACTCTCATGCTACAACAGCAGCTGCCGCACTTCATATGTAATGTTCGCACACACACAACAACGTTCTCAAATAAGAGTTTGCGTATTTAGCTGTCTTATATCACATGGATAGTAGAGAACACAGAAGGAAACATTATATGTCAGTGAGCCTGTGTCCGGAGATGGCATCCTGTTAACTTACAGGGTCAAACATTATAGCGCATATTTGAATTGCGCGCTCTCCAAGGCTTAGATGATGTGTTCGCTCAGCGCACCGAGTGTGGAACCAGAGGTATTGCAGGCTGCATGCATTTAGGAGCACGTTGTTAAGAGTGTAAGACATGTCTCAGCTTCACATGCGCCTTGATATATGCTACCCGCAGTACCTCGTTTCCGCTCAGCTTCACATGCGCCTTGATATATGCTACCCGCAGTACCTCCCTTCCACTCGACTATTGTAGCTAATCTCCTAGTCATTAGACCGACGACTCGGAGCGCGTGCAATTCAAATATACGATCTAATGTTTGCCTCAGCTACTTTGCAAGTTCTCATTTTATCACAAATGTTTCAGCATCCAATAATATTTGGTCTTACATTCTCTACCGTCCTTTGTCATTTACGACCACTTATTCCGGAACATCTTGTACAAATATAATCAGTATTTATGAACGGGCGCTGCTAAAAAATATTTTTTTAATCATAATTCTTATTATTCGAAATTCAATTCTAAAATCATATAAGTAATGAAAACAATGGCCAATAGAAATGTTATGTAAGATGAATGGAATATAAAACTTTTACCAGTAAAGTTTAGAGATTCACTAATTTTCAAAATAACGATATCATATTTTCAATACGAAATTGCAGCTTCGGTACCACAACAATGATTTAAGTTATTTATATAAGAAATGTTTAACGAAAGGCAAACATGAATGTCATTTATAAGTATATTTAAACACTACTGCTTGGTTTCTTTAGTTAGAAGTAATCTTGTAAAGAAAAACGGAAACATTTCACTTCGAACCCGGTATTCAAAAGATAATAAAACAGAAATGATATATCGAAATTTGTTACCGGCACACATGATGTAAAAATATTTATTTTACAATTTAGTTTATTTATTATCCGGAAAATGTAACTGTCAGTTAGTGAGATTTTTCAGTCACTTTACAAATAACTTGCGGTAATATTTTAGCTATGTAGGTGTTTCTTTACTTCGCTAATTCTGTTCACGTAACATTTAATTTTAAAACTAAAAAAAAAAATAAATAAATAAGGTTTAAAGTTTCATTCTTTTGTCAAAGTTATATTGTAAATACACGCTCAGTTCTCAGGTTTCAGAGTTTTAAAATTTAGTACTTGTGTAAAAATGCGGCACAGATATTTTTTCCTATAGATGTTATTTATCTTGTGTAGGAACGTGAAAATTCCTGACGAATTTCGATGCTTTCAAAATAGTGTGCTGCAAAAACGTCGTTTACAACGAAACCAAATAAGTACTGCTAGATGTTGAAAGCAGTGGGTTTTACAGGAGGAGACCACATAAATGTCGACTTGGGTCAAGAGCGAGTGGTGAGGACGTAATATCACGCCAGCTCTTCGACTGTAGGATAATTAAGACAAGAAAGTGTGTATGAAAGACCTTCAGCTAGCTGACAGATTTCACTCTTACATTTTCCTTCATTCTATACGGTAACTTCGTTCCGAGTGTTCACTCTGAAAGACCGACTGACTTACTTTACAAAATACCATCTCCATATTTCTAACAAAATAGTAAAAAACCACCAATTGTAAACATTTTTGTAAAGTAATTTATATTATAGCATAAGATTGAATCAGATCTCTAGTTTATATCAAATATGATACATTAAAAATTATTTTCAATTAATTAATTTTCTATCAATTTCAATCACTTTAGAAATAATATTAATTCCTATTCGACGTTATGAAGTATATCTTACACAGAAGCAGGCGTTGTTTGCACTGATTATTGTGGCATTACAGTGCATTATACCATATGAAAGATGTGTTCTATTTTGTTCTATCGATTGCCCGCGTCTCAGTTCGAGTAATTTTCAATGTAATGCCACTTTCATTTGTGCAATAGTTCAGTCCATGAACTCAAATTATCTTCAGTAAGCCTTATTCGTTGTAATAAATATCTATATTTTCAATTCTTTATTTGATTGACAACAAGCAGTGTGTTTAATAACTGTAATTGGTCATCATTGTGATCTGTGGACTCTGATGTGCTACAGGGCTCAGTGATATGACCTCTGCTATTTTCTTTGTTTCTTAATAACTAACCGTGTCTGTTAACTAAGTTCAAGCACCAACTCTACACTGATGATTTGCAAATATATATCTCAGTCACTTCAAATATATTGTTGTGAGCATGATGATAACAAGCTGGACATCACACGTGTCTTGACAAAGAAGAAGATGATAACCAGCTGGAACTACCACTAATGCTTGGACAAGGAAGCCGCAAGATAACCAGCTGCACATAGCACAAATATCTGGGCATGGATGAAGGAAGATAACCAGCTGTTCCTAAGACTAATGTAAGGAGGCCGAAAGATAACAAGCTGGACCTAACACTAGTGTCTGTACAAGGAAGCAGGAAGATAACCAGCTGGGAATACCACTAATGCCTGGACAAGGAAGCAGGAAGATAACCAGCTGTTCCTAACACTAGTGTAAGGAGGCCGGAAGATAACAAGCTGGACCTAACACTAGTGTCTGTACATGGAAGCAGGAAGATAACCAGCTGGAACTACCACTAATGCCTGGACAAGGAAGCCGCAAGATAACCAGCTGGAACTACCACTAATGCCTAGACAAGGAAGCCGCAAGATAACCAGCTGCACATAGCACAAATATCTGGACAAGAATGAAGGAAGATAACCAGCTGTTCCTAAGACTAATGTAAGGAGGCCGAAAGATAACAGGCTGCACCTAACACTATTGTCTGGACAGGGAAGCACGAAGATAACCAGCTGGGAATACCACTAATGCCTGGACAAGGAAGCACGAAGATAACCAGCTGTTCCTAACACTAGTGTAA
>PNEQ01069716.1:0-28737 GCA_003012365.1 Medauroidea extradentata | reverse complement strand
AGGTTTTTCCTACGAACCAATTCCATGTGTGCCCATTGTTCTAACGAACGAAAAAACACACTTCAGACAAGGTCGGAACCTCATTGTTAAGAAACCATGCTAATTAAAAACAATATTTCTAAGTCCTCCAACATAGTTAACAACGGCCTTTTCAAACTGCCGTACTTCAAAATGTACTAACCGGATGTATGTGAAACTCAGATTGCGACCTGCATTGAACTTTGCTACAGGCTTTCCATCAATAAAATTATATGGTCACTTCTTAATATTCCATAGTAAAAACGGTTCGGCGGAAAGCTTGCATGCTAGTTCAGCGCTTGGCTCGTTGAGGTGATGCGGCATTTTAAGTGCGCTTCAAGGTCGACCTTATGTCTCCGACATTTCTGAGCCTCTAGCACGCAGGTAGGCGGCGCCCTTAAGAGCAAGTTTTGCGTTGATTTGTCAACTTCGCTCCAAAAAAGAAATGAAAAAAATTTTGTGTCTGATATTATGTTATTGTGTGCATACTGGACGCATGTTTCGTCCTCAAGAAAGTTAAATCCTTTGTTTCTAAAATATGAGGTTAAATTATCTTCACTCTAGCGAACTTATCTTCTGTCACAGCCATATTTCTGAAGGCACATAATTTAAATTCACATGGGGTATTTCACCAACACAAAAGGACATATGTCCCAGTCGACTATGGGAGAGACACCTAGAACATGCTAGGCTCTTTTGTAATTTGCAATGGGTAATCAATAGAGGTATGCAAAGTTCGCATTGTTGTTTACCAACAGTCTAGACTCCACTGCCCTATACAGGCCCGACCGCGGTGGAGTCACGCGTAAAATTTGATAATTTAGCCACTGACATGCATCCTGAAGACGAATATTTGATGTTGTTGTGGTTGTTATATCGAAGGCAGAAACGACGCATGTGGATACATCCACACCACAGCTTATGTCCAAAATTAAAAGAGGATGAAGATAAATTGTTAATTTCACTAGGATGTCGGAAGCCACCTTCAACGTATAATAGTGACATAAAAGGTGAATTAGGTAAACAAAACACCGTCATGAGGCAGAGTATTCCGCCAGAAGAACGACTAGTGACAGTTTGTTTTTCGCGAAAAGAATTTTGCCGCACTTTGTTTCCGTGCCTTACGTGCACATGTGCAGTTATGCATTGTGGTCAGTGATTGGATAGTTTAACTTTCGTGAGCCTTGGGATTCTACCGGCAAATCACAGACGTGTGGTGTTGCAGGAAAGTTATTGTAATTGGCTCAGTCAAATGAGATACGGCTCTTCATATAGACGCGCTGCCAATAACCACAAATAAGAATTGCAGACGTGCATGTAAAGTACTGAAAAAAACTGGGGCAAAATTATTTTCGCGGAACTCAGGGGTCCCTAGTGATAGCACTCAGTAAGGTACATTAAATATACAGCATTGTTTAAATGTGGCGTTTCATTAAAATAATATTTAGCAAAGTGTGACTATTGTAATTAGGTCGGCTAAATGGAATGAAATGTGTGTGTAGATGTATGTGTGGGTTATGTACGCTACAATACGGCCTATATAGTCTAGTAGTATAATATTTGTGATGATATATGACAAACACAATTAGTACGTGCACAACGTTTAAGTAATGAAACTTACGGTACAAATAATGTTAGGGAAGGTCACTAAAAAAACTCATAACAGACTCATTATCCGTGCTGAAATGTTACATGTATGAGACTGCAGACTTTTTGAGTGACGCAACTTGCATTTGTGGATGTGGAGATTGTGATGGTGGTGGTCGTGACTCTTGTTGCTGGTTTGGACATTGTATTTGACTACTGCGTACCACGTTTGAATGATTCGAGGTGGAAGGTTGATTTAATACGACGAATGGTCGTGGTAGTAATTGGCTGTATTGTTGGTGAAGATTTATGTCTCTCAGGAATGTGATGATGTTGATCTAGGACATATGACTGTGAGACAGGTTAAACAGACGTATTTTAAAATGCCGCGTATTTGTTTACTATTTGAATTTTCCCAACCCTTGAGGAAATTTTTTTATGCCCAGGAATTTTTCTCATTGTCGGAATAAGAGATAACATAAAATGTCGATCATCATCCTCATAAGCATCATGTGTGGTTTTTCGTAAGGCGGCAATTGCTTCTAAAGCAGATAGTATCTTCAGTTCGACTGGGTCTAACCTCTTCCTTTTCGCAATCCTTTTCCCTTACGTTGCAGACGAATTTCCCGTATTTGGCGGGCCATCCTCAATTTGCTTCATGTCTGTATTACCAATGTTCCTGCTAGCCTGTTCATCTCCTTATCCATGGTTTTCTCTCTCCCTTGAGACATCTAAGGAACTTGTATAATTGTTTTGGTTAATAATGTCATTCAGGAAATCCATTCGCTTAGCATAAATTTATGGTGGTTTCTGTTTGCCTCCTGTGCCTGATTTAAAGCATTTAGTTATGTTTTTCGCGGGCATACCTGTCCCGCAAATTTTTCCACCTTTTTTTGCAAAACTGCCCCTGCGAACGAACAAGAATGCCCATGTATGTGTTTTGTATTCTCGACAGGTACCTGACGGTGGAAACCCAAGGCAATGCGCTTGTTTGCCATACACGAAATATTGCCGGTTAGTAAAGCTCGTAACGTTTGTGAGTTAGATGACGATACACATGTTTGAGTTTAAGAAATGTAGTTTAATATATTTGTTTTATTGTGTTGCGTCCATCTGAGTTAACGGGTGCATAGCAAATACAGATGTTGCCTTGTGTTTGTACTTAACAATATTTATATTACTTTAAATGACGTATTCATTTTCAGCATTATAGGAACACATACTCTGATACATAACAATGGCAACATTACAACTGACTTTACAGTACTTCACATGGATTCTAGCTGTTTCGTTTGCGTGCGAAAAAGTAGCCTTTCAACCCAACATCATTGTAATTTTGTAATTTAGTAATACACAATTCAGACACTCTGAATCTGGAAAACACTCGCCTGTCCCGAAAGAAAAAAATATTTAAGTTTTCTTTTTTCCGCAAGTGGTTGTCCATTTGCAGACCTACAGTATGCATTTCGTATTGGAAAATCAACAGCTAGTCACATTGTCAAGGATATTTGTTAGGGAATTTGGAAATTTATTAGCAGTTCAGCAATACCAAAATTCACGGAAGAAAGATGGTTTTCGTTGTTTTACAACTACACGTGTTACTTCTCAATTGTCATGTTAGCTGTGTGTGATGTATACTATACCTTTATCTACATTGACGTTGGAGCATTAGGGAAATTCGTCAATTCTGGTAAATTTAAGAATTCCTAACTGTATGATAAGCTGCAGAATGGTTTACTGAACATTCCACAAGCAACACACCTGGACGATTCAACCTTACGGTACCCCTATGTCATTGTCGGCGACGAGGCTTTTGCATAATTCGAACATTTTTTAAGACATTTGACGGATAAGAAAGAAAAAATATTTAACTAAATCTAGAGCCAGAAGCCACATCGAGTGTTCATTTGCTATATTAGTGAATAAGTGGAGAATCTTTCACAGGCCTTTGAACGTTGACATTGCTCTGGCTGAGGACATTGTTGAAGCCACTTGTGTTCTACACAACTTTGTGAGGCAACGTGATGGGTTTCATGATGACAGCTGTACCATTGCATCTCCACTTCCAGATATTGATGATGACGTAGCAAGCAGAAGCAATAAAACAGTACTCACAACAAGATATTTATTTGCAGACTGCTTCGTTGCTGTCGCACCGTTGCCAAATGTTTTCTTACTTCTGACAGGTGATATGATAGTCTATAATTCTAATGGGTAATAAAGTGTAAACTATTGCGAAGAAACGTTTATGAACCGTGATAATTTGCTGTTTGTAAAAATGGGGTATGCCTTAACAGTAATAACAGTTTTAGTTATCTTCAATAGCGTACTCTCTGGCTACATATGATTGAATATAATGAGACACGTAAACTCCTTTATACTCTGTCTGCATATTCTTTGCACCTCATGTCCCATATTGCTGGTCTTATTTCTGCTACATATATCATCCTACCTGAGTCAACATTCTCCAAGACTCTGGAAACAATTCAATTACACACGTATATCATTTGAACGCACACATTGTCTTATGCGGTTGTATGTTGAGATGCTTCATTATAAAGTCTACTTTGACCGCCATTGTTCAATACATCTTACGGCTACTAATGTAGGCCTACCACAAAACAGCTTTCTACTTTATTATGTATTGTGGCTTTGTTTAGAGACCGGGTTAACATTACCATTTTGAAGCATACGGTGCGCCGCAGAGAGTCGTGCCGTTCGTGTGTCGAGAAGAAACGACCTATCGACTCGGTGCGCGCCGCTTGGCAGACGTTGTGTGTTGCTCCATTTTGAAGTAAGCAACTAAGTGTCGAGTCGGCAGCTGTCTCGACGAAAACCACCTCGTGTGTTCCTGTCCTTAGAGTTGGCTTATATTTGATACGTGATATTTTACATGTGAAAGTAAGTAAAACGTAGTAAATTTTATTTTTTACAAATGTTTTTGCCAAATACGACGAAGATAATAGCTGTACATCGTGTATGAAGATGGGTTACATATTTTAAGTATTTGTGGATTGTTTACACTTAGAGAGTGGTGCCATTAGGCAAAATATATTTGTAACGATATTCACTATTGAATTTCACGGATGGGTGGCAAATCGCTAAAAATTTTTGGTTCAATGTTGTTTCAAAAGGACGTAGAGTATTTCTGATGTTCTGATTTGATAACGTATTTCGTGACAAGGCCTAATTATTTGCAGACAAATCAAACCCATCCTGCACTAAAAATTAAGACTTCTCATTGGCTCGCTGAAATGTGTAAAAGCTTTCTCAAACACAATATGTAAAGTAATTGTATAAAACGACATGTGCCACTCACTCGTATAAACACTCGCTTATCAACGCCCTGCCCAAACTACCTGAACTAAAAACATAAAATTGTATGGGTAGTTTCCCATTATAGGCACCGACTAAGGATAAAGTTTGATAAATTTTAATTAAAGTGACAAAAAAAGTTTGAAAAGAGGTGAAATGCGTTTTCCAAAATCCTCGTTATCACTTAAAAACACGTCGAGATGTACATAAACTTATCTACTTTAGAATAAAGCTTATAAAAAGTATTTTTTTCTTTTATTTTTCGAAATTCGACAACTAACGGGGTGAAAATACATTTTATTTTCACAAATTCCTAAAACTCTTAAATTCGATTAAGTATTGTTACTTTACGCTCCAGAAGACAGTCTCTATTGTAACATACCATTTCTATGCCTTGAGAATTTACTTCGGCGGTTACGAAGAGATTAATCACAATGTGAAATCTTTGTACTCTCGTCAAAGCCGAATATCCACAAAGTAAACATGGCCATAGAATAAATAAGTAGCATTATTTATTCTCTGACATGGCCATCGAGAAATAATTTATACAGATATATTCTACGCAATGAAACGTAATGTGGTAATGTGGTACAACCTCATTGTACACAAGCCTGAATTTTTTTATTAAAGAACTCAGCCGACCTCCCTTGGCGCGGTCGTTTGGAAAAACGACTTATATACGGATACACGCAGCGTAGGGTCTACTCTATGCACTACCGTTGTGTGGCCAAAACTAAACTGCTGATTGTGGCCCGCTTTTGCCGTAGAAGATAGGGTTTATGATTTATTTCAGATGCGGACGTGTAAAATGTGTTGGAATTTACCTATGAAAGTCTGATTTCTTGTACTGAACATAAAATGCAAGTTATTTTTACACATTATATACCCATTTATTAGGGTGTATTGCAAAATCAGACAAGATATATGGTACCGGTACTACTACATTGTGCGACATTGTTTACTTTGTATTCAAAATACGTCTGTGGTTAAAAATGTTTGTTATTATTAATTAAAGGAATACAACACTGGGTTAAAAAATATTTAATGTTTTGCCATGTTTGAGTATTTGACACCTTTGTATTTGCTGCAATAAACTAAATTATGCACTTATAAATAAATTCAATGGTCCAGGTATATCACTGCCTAAATAGAAGTTTTTGTTGGGATTCCATTAAACATCTTGACTTTTCTTGTCCAATTATGCTCTGGAAAATAAAATGGTACTAAGGCTTGGGTAATAACCGTCATACTGCCAAAACTTGCAGTAAATGAGACAGTAGTTATGCCATTGGCTAATGACTATATTCTATTGTGCAATAGTGGCCTTTCTGTGAATTTGGTTGTAATATTTCGTTCAATCCTAAATTCACTTTTCAACGACGTGAAACCAGTCCTTAAGCGGGTGAATCCAGACACAACCCACATAGTGTTAAAAGCAAATGTAATATTTTTATATCCATTCCCAGTGAAATATGACGGGTACTCGGTCAAGAGTACATAATTACATTATTTTACAATACCAAATTGGAAACTTAACGAAAGTGTTGTTAACGATATGGGTTGTAGGTAACTTAATCTTGATTAATCTATTTTATTTTCATAATTTTCACAACTGCATTTATACTCCTGCATTGTAATATTATATATATAATGTGTATACATTTAGTTAAAATAATTTATCCAATTTATCCTGATACAAAATTCTGGATAAGTTACACCGTAGGAACGAGAGAGGTTTATTAAGCTGGCTCCGGACCAGCACACAGGTAACAGGTACCTAATTAATTTATGGCTCAGTTTCAGTTGCCATATTTCATTTTATTATTTTTCGCCTTTTTAAAATTCAGAGCAGAAAAATGCTAAACCTGCGATTATACCTCAAATTCTATTTACTTTACACTACAATAGAGACATGGTGAGTGAGAGATTTTGGTTAGCGCTGGTAAGGGGTGACATGAGGTGGGTATGGAGCAGTATTGGAATGAAAGGGCGGGGGAAACGGGAGATCCCCGAGAAAACCCGCCGACCAACGGCAACGTCAGGCACGATTCCCACATGAGAAAATACGGGGACTCCGCCGGGAACCGAGCCCAGATCGCCTTGGTGGGAGGCGAATGGCCACCGCGGCCCCCACAGACATGGTGATTGAATTGATAATGTGTAGTTTGGTCGCAATCTGTCAGGCAAATGAAGACAATAAAAACAATATGCTCAACTTATAGAGGCATAATTATATGAAGGGTTAAAATTAAGTGAAGTAAGTCACTAATTTGAATACATTGTCGTTATTGTATGTTTACTTTATTTGTATGGCCCATGTTTAAATGTAAAGTGAGATAAGTCAGGGCTGCGTTAACTTATTGGAAAATAGTTTTATGTGTTCCTACAAAAAAATACTTTATTCTGCAAAACTAAGCAATCATGACTTTCTTATCTTTTATTCTAACCCCCTCATATGTTACCAGCTAAATCGCCATATTTGTACTGTAGTGTAAGAATAGTATAATTTGCATTATAGTTGCAAATTTTACCTTTCTTCTTTCAGAATTTCAAAAAAAGCAAAGTTTAAACAATAACATAATTGAGATTTTTTAATGTTTGTTGCAATGGGAGTTTACTATGAGAATTTATTGGTTTGTGGACGTACGCCATTGCTCATGTTTTTGCTAATTAAACCTGTGTTGATTGACGAATAACGAAAAACGAACAAGAAAAAAAAATATAAATAAAACACACACAAAAATAGAATGTAAGCAATCCCTTTGAAGACGGGGACAGATTGCAATCCCCGAAACGTTGCATTTTTTCGTTGGTTTTACTTGTGTTATGTTGTCTATTGTCTTGTGTTTGTTGTCTACTGTTCACTGTTTTAGTCTTTTTCCATATTTTGTTCAAATTGGGAATATGGTTCTATGTTTGCGTCTGTCTTCTGTGTCTGGGTGTTGTTGTCACGATAGTCGACTGAATTCTATCTCCAGAATTCTTTGTTGTACTATAGTATATAAAAAAACTGGCAAATCCTCTGGAACTGCTTATATTCTATTTTTGTGTTTTATTTATATATATTTTTTTCTTGTTCGTTTTTCGTTATTCGTCATTCAACACAGGTTTGATCAGCAAAAACATGAGCAATGGCGTTCGTCCACAAACCAATAAATTCTCATTATAACATAATTGTAAAAAAGCTAAGAAATTTGAGACTTTTACTGTATGAACTATAAATTGTCCACAAGAATTTAAATTTTCAAGCATGTTATGATGAAATAATTTATGTCCCATAAAAGCCCCTGTTTCTACATATTTCTGCTTCCACCGAATACAATATAAACAATTTTTGCAATAATTGCATTATAAAAGCAATTTATAGTACACTGACAAATATAAGGCAGCCTACAGCTTGTGTACAGTTGACAGAAATATTTGTAATATTGTTAATAAATTGTACAAAACCAGTAAAATTAAATTTTTTTAAGATTACAAATGTTTTACTCTTCGGACAATATTAAACGTTTTTGTGTTTTAATAAAATACGAACCGTTTCCATTACATGTTAAACTCACCAAGTGCCAAGAAAATATCTCCACAAGCCCAAATACAAATTATATTCTATATTTATCACAAAAATATCAACAGGGCAAATTAATTACTAACTACAACATTACAAAAAAAAACCTATAAATGTCTAAAATTACCTAAAATCCTTATATTTAATATGTGAAGAAACTATCTGCAAAAGAAGTACAAATATTCTATCTGTTCTTAAAAATTCAAAGAATGCACATTCAAAACTAAATTACAATAAATCTTTTGTACATAAATAATAGCCTATGTGTTGTTCTTTTATACGCAAATGACTATCTGCATACTGCAAGTAGGCTACAAGTATACATACAGAGCTTGACTTTTAACATCAAAAGAAAAAAAGCAAATTCAAGCCATACATATTATAATATGAATTAAAATTGGTTAAAAAAGCGTACCCGTTGAATGATATTGGTGTCCCTTTGACTGCTTTATCATTACATCCGTGGACAACACATTTCTGGACAATTTTACAACACGCTGCAGCAAATCCAAATGGCATTCAAATGAAAACAGGCCACAATCAGCTGTTCAGGGAGCGAAGTGGTTTTTGCCTCAATATTTTTGCGGCATACTGGGTCTACCTATATCTATGTCTATGGTTTGGAACACCAGTTTACGGTTCGAGAGATTTTTGGCGGAATCGCGCATAAATAATTGTGGCAGAGAACTGCTACGACATATTATATTCAAATGTTAGCGGCAATGGCAGACGAAGTTGCGGTAGGAGACTGCAATGACAAAAAAAAAAACACAGCTATGCCGACTATTTCCTTTTTATACGAAGTTTATATTAATGTTGAGTTGTCGAGTAGTAAAATATACTCTGTAGTCATTGTTGATAAACATGGTTATTTGCTTCAGACACCAGAATATCATCCGAAATTGGTAATATTACTCTTTGTCACATTATTTGCCAGTAAGTCTTGTTCTGTTTAGGACATAAAAATATGTCCTTAAAATAAAACTCTAATCTTATGTTGTATTGGTAGCAATTAACAGTAGTAGCCTGTTCACTGAAAAAGTTATAAAATAGTAGCTAAAACTGCAGTGCGTAACGAAAACAGCGACACATACACAATCTGTTTTCTCCAAAGAAAACTACGCTCCTCCTTTAATTGGCGCAGGTAACACACCCTGCACTCAAGCGGCACAATCTAGCATCGTATACTTGGTTTCGAGAATAGTTCCTAAACCCTCACATAGGGTGAGCACAAGCTGCGTAGCTGTATACTGTTTATATATTTCGTTCTTCAATCTAAACATAGTTTAAATTTTAGGCTAAACGACTTTAGGCTAAACGACTTTAGGCTAAATGACTTTAGGCGAAATTACTTTAGGCTAAAAAGGTTTAGGCAAAACGATTTTAAGCAAAATGAATTTAGGCAAAACGAATTTAGGTAAAACGAATTTAGGCAAAATGAATTTAGGCAAAATGTCTTTGGGGCGATTTAAGCAGGAGGCTTGAATTTTCAGCGAGCCTTTTTGTGCAAAACGATTTTAGGCGAAACGACTTTGCGATTTGAAAGATCAAGCAAGGGGATGGAATTTTAAGGATACGAATTTAGGCAAAACGACTTTAAGGCTAAATTACTATAGGCGAAATGTCTTTTAGGCGTAATAACTTTAGGCAATACGAATTTAGGCAAAACTATTTTAGGCAAAACTACTTTAGGCGAAACGATTTTAGGCGAAACGCCTTTAGGCTGGATGACTTTAGGCCAAATGACTTTATGCAAAAGGAAGGTGCCAAAATGTTAAGGCGAAACGACTTTAGGCAAATTTAATTTAGGCAAAACTACTTTAGGCAAAATTTTGTGCAAGTTAAGAGAGAGGCTGGAACTTAAACTGAACAAGTTTAGGTAAAACGATTTTATGCAAAATTACTCAAGGCGAAACGACTTTGTCGAGAGTAAAGCAAAAGTATGAAATCTAAATCAAACTGATTTAGACCAAATGACTTTAGGCTTAACAACTTTAAGAGAAACGATTTTAGGCAAAACAATTTTAGGCAAAACGAATCTAGGCGAAACAATTTAAGGCAAAACGATTTTAAGCAAAAATATTTTAGGCGAAACGATTTTCGGAGAAATGATTTTAGGCAAAATTACTTTAGGCAAAACGAAGTAGATAAAATGTGTTTAGGCAAAACGATTTTAGGCAAAACGTTTTTAGGCAAAACGACGCGTCCCCGAGTATACGGTTGAGAAGCTACTTCCTCGAAGTGCCAGCATTGCTTTGGTTACTGTTTTATTAATTTTGAATGCCTGCTACTAAATCAAGACAACTAGTCATGCGGGAAATACGCGAACTAGTTGGCAAATCATTAATCAACTTACGTTGCTGTACGCTTAATGATGCACCACGTACCTGGTCAGATTTCATTCCCACAGTTAGCCTATGTGTAGCCAGATTTACAAGCTTGTAATGCCTGATAACAGCGTGGTGCATTGCAAAACAGTGCAAAGCAATTTAGTTTCTGGACATAGCAGTATTTCTGGATGATGGACGCTGTCAATCGTATTTTTTATGAAATTAAAAGAGAAACGAAGAATAAGTAGACTGCGTTGTTAAGTTAACAGAAATTCACTCGTGTTTAGTGAAAAAAACTGGAACCTCGTTTTTCTCCCAAACAAGGCGCAGGAAAAAAAGTTCCCAGAATTTTAAAACAATCACAATTAGCTGAATTGCATGGTTAAAAACAGCGGACATCTGTTAACTTACGGAAACCAAATGAAACGACAACACAACGTACTGTTGTCTTATTGTGGTGTGATTCAGCGGAGTGTAGAAATTTTGTATATGGTTAAAAAATTACGTCCCTACTCTTGAAACACGTCTGCAGGTAATGCAAACCCACATGAGTTTTCAAGAAGCAAATATATGTGAAACAATTATCCAATACAGTTGGTTTGATTCAAGAAATGCAAAACCAAAGGCATTTACGTACGCATGAAAACAAACGACATTGTCGCTTAAAAATGACTGCAAAATTTGTTTGTGCGTGTTATTTTAATATTTTGTGTAATGAAGGAATTTACATACAGTCATACTATAAGTCGTTATAACAAACATGAAAAGTAATTCCTGTCTACAGGCTTCTTGATTTTAGTTTTCCATGGTTTCCCAAAATCACTCTAAACGAAAGCTGGGATGGAGTCCTTAACAGAGGCCATTGCCGATTTCTTGCCCCTTTGCCATAAACTGTCCAGTTGTGTGATTCTATCTGCAATGGCTTTGACTGTTGACAATGACGTTATGGCCCACATAAAATATTGCAATAATAAACCATTCTCAATTTACTTGGACTGGGATTTAAGTGTATGTGGATTGCTTATGGCGGTATAGGAAAGTTAATTACTGCTGCCTGAAGCACAGTAGTGTCGCATCAGCATAGGCTATACTGTATTCTGTGGAAATTCTCTCACCTGTAACCCCGTCTTCTGCTCAGGGCCAGACGCTCTTTTCTCCTGAGACAACTAGTTGTATCGGTCGTGTAGTACGCATTTATAATTTACACTTCAAACAACTAGTCACAGTGTGTATGATCGATTCTGGTAGTCGATGTTCATCTGGCATACTGTAAATGTGTAATGTATGCGAAGCGCGTCTGCGATATGTTGAAAAGTTTCCTGCCGGTTTTAAGACACATGCACGTTCATTCACGTAAGTTCATCAGCATTTGCGTAAAACAGGAACTGTACACGCAAGTTACCGCATTGTTGGCCAACCTCAATTGAACATCGAGCACGACGTACTGGACTATGTTGTTGCAAATTCATATACTATCACCCAAGGAATTCAAAATGTGCTCAACGAATTACAATCGACATTAAGTTACATTTTACGGCGAAACAGATTGCATGCATTTCATTAACAGCCATTGTAGGTACTTCCTGTTGATCGTCCTAAACGTTCGTAGTTTTGTGAGTGGTACCAAAACCGCACTAGGCAAGTACCAGATTTCGTAACGATAAGTCCTACTCATCGATGAAGCTATTTTTACCAGGCGCGGTGTCTTCAACATCCACAACGAGTGGAGGTGGGCTCATAACAATCCACTTGCAATAGAGTAATCTCACTTAAATCGGGGTTTTCTGTGACTCACCGATAAGACACTATTCGGGCAACACATCCTTCCCGCTCCTCACAGTTTTTCTGGAGCTGCATGTTGGCTCTTCTTGGAAGAAGACCTGCTACAACTACTTGAAGATGTACTGTGCTGTTCAGAATAAATGAGCGCACTCGTGGAGCCCAAAATATTTCAAAGTCCCGTCCGGCTATGTTCGGCGTGTACCACAGGCGCACTAAGTCGCAGGCGCCAAGCAAAGGCGTGGAACGAGGCGCTCGCTACAGCTCGCAAAATAAAACTCTTTGGAAGAAAAAACACACAACTCACAGAATGGAAAATGTTGGTGTGCAGCTTATTTCGTTGCATTTATTTAACAGTATTAGCAGAACTGTAGACATTTAGTCGAACGCAATAAAGGAAGTATATATACAGGTCAGTGTATTAGAACATGCTGGTCATTGAACAAGCGAATCATTTACTTCTCTTTCAAAATATATTTTATAGGTTACAGGTTCAACAGCAGTGTTACTGCAAGGGAACGTGAGTTGTTTTTGGGTTTTGAGCATGTCTCGAAACGTACCGAAAGTTAAAATGTGGCATACCACTTCAATATTTTATAATTTTTAATGTTGTTGTATATTATCTACCATCATATTATATATTTATGTTATACAAATTGGCAATTTTGTATTAAAAGTTTGTGCTTATTCATTACGATTGAAAAGTGATATGTTTGAGAGTGGCATTAAAGAACAACCTCGAAAATTGAATTGCCACAAGAATCTTTGCTATCTCAGCATCAGCACATTTTCCACCAGAAATGCTACTCAATTATAAAACTATGGAATCAGAAAAAAACGAAAATATATTTATCAAGTATATATTTAACGCTCTAGTTAGTTCTGTAACTGCTGGATTTTTAAAACGGTTAGATATCATAGACATATGGAGTGACAGTGTTTTATTAGATGTCATTAACAGTTTAATGTATAATATCCAATTAAAGGCATCCTTCTCTGACTTTACGTAATGTAGTCAAACATATTACTCTGCTTACTTTATTAGAACTAATTGGAGACCTAAATGTACGCAGTTTCTGTAAACTGCACTTTTCATTGCACAGTTGTTATGTGCTACAGCCTAAATGGTCTTTAAGTACTACAATAGGGGGTAACAATATTGATTTTTCCCATTTCGCTTAGGGATTGTTAAAATCTTTGAAAGAACTGTGCAATGGGAGTGCATGACTGGATTTATTTACTTGGACATACTCCATTGCGAAATAAATGACTGTTAAAAGAAAACTAAAAATAATACAGGAAACATAAATAAGCAGAGTAGGCTTTAGTCATCCTGATGACTAAAGCATACTCTGCTTATTTATGTTTTCTTGTATTATTTTTAGTTTTCTTTTAACAGTCATTTATTTCGCAATGGAGTATGTCCAAGTAAATAAATCCAGTCGGGATTGTTAAAGTTTTCTTCTTTTGTTTGGTGATATGATAGAAGCAGCGGAAGATAAAAACACTTTTGCAGCTCATATTGGCATCTATAAATTCATAACACTATAGGTTTGTCTACGAAATATTTTTCATGGTCGGTTTTCTTGAACATTAGTTTCGGTCCAACAAACTATCATTTCAGTGCTGTGGGAGAATCCACGTAGTGTAGTAAAACTAACTAAAATAATTTAACATCACAGACTGCAAGAAATTTTGAATGGAAACAATTTTCCCTCAAGCGACGGACAAGTATTTTTTCCTCTCATTACTGGTCCATGGCTATGCAACCCCTCGGCCAAGAGTGCACCTATATTATTTTGTTACAGGTATCAATGTGACTTAATTAAGAAACTTTTCTTGAGACCATGGTATAAACAGAATTATTTCATACTATTTGGACGAACACAAATTCACTGCCAGCCTGACCTGGGAAGACGTAGAAGTTAAATGAGGGGACGCCCGCTGAACATGTTATAGGAACACGACGTAAGGACACAACACAGAATGAGTAGCTCGGATTGACAGACAATTGAGAACTTGAAATACTCGTCAGTGTTGAGCTTATCACTCCATTGTGCTCATGCCTCAACAAACGTATGACAGCTCTGATCAGGCAGAGTAGTGCGAACGATTCCGGCATGACGTTAGTATTTTGAAATATAATTTTCACGAAATCGATCTGTTATGAAACTTAAATACGTATTACATAAATTGTTACGCAAACTAAAAAAAAAAACTACTATGTTGAATATTAATGTCTCGAGATTGTCTCTTCCATTCGTTACAACATTTTTTTCGAACATACTAACACTCAAATCACATATGCAGCTATCTTATGTGAACTTCAGGAGGGGACTACAGAAATATCTTCATGAGTTCCATTATTGTATTTCTAAAAGAAACAAAATATGATAAAGGTCTTGCAATTGTTAAACGACTTACATTATATAACTGAAAATGTCAAACGAAGAAAAATTGAGCTGCAGCTGGATATTTTAGAATCGGTTAAATAATTTTTTTTAGTTTGAATTTATACCAGGAAATCATATATACTTGAAAAAAATCACATATGCAGCTATCTTATGTGAACTTCAGGAGGGGACTACAGAAAGATCTTCATGAGTTCCATTATTATATTTCTAAAAGAAACAAAATATGATAAAGGTCTTGCAATTGTTAAACGACTTACATTATATAACTGAAAATGTCAAACGAAGAAAAATTGAGCTGCAGCTGGATATTTTAGAATCGGTTAAATAATTTTTTTTAGTTTGAATTTATACCAGGAAATCATATATACTTGAAAAAAAAAAAGAACTAGTGTATTAAAGTCAAAAGCGAAATCTGTCAAATTCTTAAAATTTGTAATTATGTTTGTGAAGAACAATCGCAAACAATACTTATATAACTTACACAAAGAAGTTAAGTTATCTTCAGAGTGATTTACACCACATGTTTCTTATATACACACTAAGTTTACGAGGTATGAGAGCATTAAAGTATTTAGTTCGTATTTGTTATTCCGTCGGAAGAGCAAAACTGATTTGTTTTGATGAATTTCGTATTCATGAATACTACAATATTAATGCGCTACAATGTATTAGTTTTACATGTTTGTGCTTTATTACACTCGGGTTATATGTAGCTATTAATTACACGATGAAATACCTTAATGTTAAATTTATATTTCAAGCCGAAGTTTTTAATAAGTGTATTCGAATACAAAACAATATGAAATGGATTTTCTTCTCAATTTCGTTATAATGTTCATATTACTGCCTGTGATAATGCCCTACCCAGGAAATAATTATAAGTTCTGATTTCTATCGGGACCGAAAATACTGCTTAGACATACAGAATACTAAGTTTAACACAAAATGTAATCAATAATAGTCACAGAAATAGTTTTCCTTTCTCAATGTAGGCCATTTGCACAGCAACAGAAACTCTTATTGATCGTCAATAACTTACCATTCACATTTAGCGTTACTATACACAAAACCATTCTGCTGGCTATACCTACCATCAGATTCCAGCATTTACCTTGACAAGACCTTCACTGTATTGCAGCTGGCTTTTGGCTGCAGCACATTGACCTCGAGTCAAATGTGACTGGCTACACTTGCATTATAGTCCCTAAAACGCTGTAGAAATTTTTGCAGACGAAACACAGCTAAATGTTACTACGCAGTGATTCTGACATAGTTTACCAAGCACTGCGATTCATGCTACATGCATATGAATTACTATACCAATGTAAATAAAATGTTATTAAAACATAAATGTCCTACGGTGAAAATTTTATGAAGTAAAATAAACTGTTAAGAATTAATATATTTGGCTGTTGTAAAATTTTTTTGTACGAAATGAAGACTGACTCTAGTTGCCAATAAATCCGTCAATAATAGAAAACTTTATTTTGCGTTCTGTTACCTGTAACGACCCAAAAATGATAATTATATCTAACAGTGAGAGTAATAAAAATAAAATATTGTAACAAATATCTTAATTATAGTCGTAGATACTTTATGTCGGGCGTAATTATAAATTTGCTGGGACTGAACATTTTGGTTGTCTATTAGTTAGATGTACTGGAGAAGGTTTCAGGGTAAATTTGTAAATGTTAGGAAAATACGCTGGAGGGTATACTCCTGCTAAATTACAGGACGAGTACTAGAGTTTTTAAAATTGTCGGGAGGTATATTTATAACTCCGTCAAAGAAGGACTGAAAGTTATCGCAAAAAACAGTGATTTGATAGTTTTGTAGGCATGTGAAATTAATTACGGAATTTATTTTACAAGTAAAGCATCACTTCAAATAGTTATTTTATTATATTCCATAAACAGAGTTTAAGGCTGCACAACTTACACAACTATTTTACCGTCAGAGTTGAAACAGAAGTGTGTGATGTGGCCATTTGTTTCATTAAAATGTCCTGTTGTGTAAAACACATTAAAAATATAACTTTTCTAAATGTGCGTTGACTTGGTATTAATAAAATAGCTTATAAGACCATACGCGGTATAGTAAGGGCTTAGGGTGCCACAGAGATATTCTAGGGTGCTATATTAGCTTAGTCCCTTGATACTAAAAGTAACTCAGTCGTTCTATTGAATCTACACATTCTAAACTCCCAAACGAAAGATCAAGTATCAAGTATCCCTGCCACTAACAGCAACTTCGCCTAGGCCTTATTTATAGTCACAGCAATGTTGACATTGTGGGGTAATTACAGACTCTTTAATGCAAGAGAGTAATCTTATTAAATACGTAGTTTACGTGGTATTAAAACTGATTTCCCCCGAGCAACAAACAACTCCACTACATAACATCCAAGTTATTCATAAAATTACTTTTAAAAATAAAATATTTATTTCCTGGGCGCATAGATGTTCAACAACAACACGTGTCGGTAGAACGGTAGAATGAAACTTGCGTATAACTTGTTTCTCACTTGTCGTACCTGATTTTCGGATCGTCTGCCTTGAAAGTTTAAAAACTACGTTTTCTTCTCAATAATTAAGTTATCTTAAAAATACTCCACTTGTATTATTTTTTTAAGTACAGTACTTAACATAATCATCATTCTGTCGCGAACATCTCAAAATCTCTCTTGGTTATAAGAAGTATCTTCGCCTGATATGAAACTAATTTTATCTTTTCATCAGTTTAGGTGTCAAATTTAGGAAAATCTTAGTTTCACATCTTAAATATTAAGTATAAGTATTAACGTGAAGTGAAAGATCATGACGAAAGCCCGTTCAGTCGAAGCAAATTCGATCATTCATTTCAAACACACATATCACCCCTGTACGGTACTGAGAGTTCAAATGTTTAAAATTCATAAATTCTTTTTGCGGCCATTTACCTAATCATCATCTTGGAGCAAAAATAAAGTGCACATCTCGATGGGTTCGATATATATCAAAGATTTATCTAAAAGACATTCCACGCCTTTTCAGCTCCTAAAGAGTTAATTTCTAAAAACCCTTAATCAAATTTTTAACTTCTTTTCTGGTGTCTCTTGGGCGTGAAACACACATCGATATCCGGCTGGGTTCAAGATATATCGACGATTAATTGAAAACACTTTTCACCATTTTTCACCCCTTTTCACCTCTTTAAGTGGGGGATTTCGAAAATTCCTAAAATTTATTTTCAGGTGTCCGAGTAAGCATCAATCAAAACAAAAATCATGCGGCTACATACAAATTAATGATGTCAATATATATCGATTGCGAATCGAAAACACATTATACCTTTTTTTACCTCTTTGGAGATAAATTCGGGAAATATATATAAATTGTTTTTTCGATATATACGTAAGCATCAATCTAAAGCTAAGTTCGCTATCTCGATTTGTTAGATAGATATGGAGGAATAATCGAAAACATATTTAACGTACTTTACTCCCATAGTTATGAAATTTCGGAACGTCTTGGAGTCCTGTGTTAGTTATTTGTATGCGTAACAAATTGAAGTAAAACTTACGACGACATCACATTGGATTCGAGCTGTATACACGATTAATAAAAAACACATTCCCCCTCTTTTTACTCTTCGGGAGTCGAATTTCGAAAAATCGAAAAGTTCTTTTTTGGATATTTATGTAAGCAACATTTTAAAGTAAGAAACAACTCGCTATCTCGAAGGATTCGATAGATACAGATAATTAATTGGAAACACATTTAAAGTCTTTTCACTCCCTTAAATGTTGAATTTCGCAAAACCTTAAATTGGCTGATATGCATTTTTATGTGTGTTGAATTGAAGTAATAATCGCGATGATAAGCCATCGGGTTCGATCTCTATCGACGTTTCTTCGAAAATACATTTAATTCCTTTTCACCCCCCTAGAGGTCGAAATTTTAAAAATCACTCCTTAGTGTTCACCTACGAACTGAAGGGAAACCACACAAAAAATTTCACGATTATAGGTCCGGTGGTTTTGGCTGCAGTTTGAAATGTCAGTCAGTGTTCGGTTTTGATAGAATCTGTATAGGTCTTTTTGAACTCAGATGGTGACCCAGAAGCCCGTTCTAAGGATTGCTGGCGCGCTGTTGCCACATCGCATGGTAGGCCTTCTAGGTCCTCACTCATTCAACATTCATGACGTCAGTCATGTACTTCTGCTCACGCACCCATATAATACACTAACAGTGCTCCCGCAGCTTTGCTCGCGTGTGTTTTCATAGCAGATAATAATTACTTTCACTGAAGCCTCTTTGTACACCAGATAGGTAGTTCAGTAATCAAGTGTTAGAATGACAAATCTGCTAGTTGAGCTAACCCTGCAGCAGGATAAGAAGCTATAGCTGTCCACACGAAAAGCAGCCTTAAGTTTGTCCCTGCCACTAACAGCAATTTTTCCAGGGCCAAATTTATAGTCACATCAATGTTGACGTTGTGGGGTAATTACAGACTCAATGATGTAAAAGGGTAATCGTATTAAGTATGTAGATTACGTGGTATTACGACTAATTTCCCCCAAGCAGCAAACAACTGCAACACATAACGTCCAAGTTATTCATAAAACTACTTTTAGAAATAAAATATTTATTTCCTGGGCACATAAATGTTGAACAACAATCTGATCTGTAGAATGAAACTCGCACATAACTTGTTTCTCTCTGGTAGTTGCATCTCTTTTCAGATCGTCTGCCTTGAAAGATTACAAACCACGTTTTCTTCTCAAAAGTTATCTTATGAAATGCAAAACTTTTATTATTTTTTTAGGTACTTAACGTAATCATTATTTTTTTCGCGAACATCTCAATATCTCTACTAAAAATTATAAATATCATCGAATGATAGAAAACAAATGTTGTGCTTCTTAATCCCTTTAGGTGTCGAATTTGAAAATCTTAAACTCTTATTTAAAGTAATTGTACACGTATCCAAGTGAAGTGAAAATCACGACGATGGCCTGTTCAATCGATATCAAATCGATCATACCTTAAAAATCATGTATCACCCATGTACAGTATTGAAAGTTCAAATATTCAAAAATCTTAAAACCTTTTTGCGCCCATTTACCTAATAATCATCCTGAAGTAAATACAAAAGAATATATCGATAGGTTCGATATATATGCTATAGAATATTTATCTAAAACACTGAATTTGGAAAATTCCTTATATCACATTTTAGACTACTATACTGGTGTCTTCTGGACGTGAATAAACACGACAATTGCCCGCTAGGTTCAAGACATATCGACGATTAATTAAAAACACGTTTCATCACTTTTCTCTCATTTGCACTTCCTCAGGTGGAGATTTTTGAAAATTCCTGAAAATACTTTTCGGGTATTTGAGCAAGCATCAGTCTTAAACAAAAATCACGTCGCTATATAACAGAATGTGTATCGAGGACACATTTTGCCCTTTCTTTACTTCTTTGGGGCTGAATTCGGAAAATATTTTTAAACAATATTTTGGATATTTACATCATCATAAATATAAAGTGAAGAGCATTTCGAAATCTCGATTGGTTTGATAGATATGGAGGATTAATCGAAAACACATTTCCCGTATTTTCTCACCCTTAATTACAACATTTTGAAACGTCTTGGATTCCCGTGTTTGTCATTTATATCCGTAACCAATTGAAGTAAAATTCACGACGATAGTCATTTGGATTCGAGCTGTACAGACGATTAATAAATTTACTCTTTGGGAGTCGAATTTCGAAAAATGTCTTTTTGGGTATTCGCGTCAGCATAATTTTAAAGTAAAAAGTAACTCTGTATCCTGAAGGTTTCGGTAGATATTGATAATTAATCGAAAACACTTGTCAGTTCTTTTAGCCCCCGTAAAAGTTGAATTTCAAAACCCCTTAAATTGGCTAATATGCAGTTTTTATGATTGACCCATTGAAGTGAAAGTTACGACGATAGGCCGTCGGGTTCGAGCTATGTAGACAAACCTAATGGAACACATTTCCCCACTTTTCACCCACGTAGGGAATGAATTTCGAAAAATCCCTTCTTAGTGATCGCCAATGACCTTACGGGAACCCATACAATAATTTCACATTTCTAGGTCCAGCGGGCGTGTTGCAGTTTGACGGAATTACTGACTGAGCTATCAGTCAGTCAGTGGTCTCTTTTATACATAGAGATATCTGTTAACAAAATATTTAAATATATGACCACTATAATGCCTAAAATGTCTACTGTGTGATAACATTGAACGTAACATACAGACAACAGTATTTAAATTATTTATGTTGAACGGCTGTAACGATTTTATTAATTCTCCTTTAATGAAACTCTAAATTCTATATATTTTTGTAAATCTACCTCTTCCCTGACCAAGTCAACTTTGTAAGTTGCTTCAATTATCTAGTTTTTTTTTCTGAACTAACTATGGACAACTTAATAATATAACATAAACTATCCAGTGCATAAACGAATACGATGCATATAAAGTGCAGTAATTACGTAAGTTTGTATATATCTTTATTTTTGATGCCGCATGATAACACTGGTGTTAGGTTAGGGGGTCTAGAATTTATTGTGGCCTCATAATAGCACAAAACAATAAACTTTTTCTCATAACGTAGTGAAACCTTGCTTATTGTGCGTCGTAACAATTTTTGTAGCATCTGCACCATATGTTCCCACCAACCACCCGACCAGGGTGCTATGGGTAGAATGAACTGCCATTGGATTTGCATCATTGCAAATTCACATTCAATCATTTTCCGATCGAGTGTTGACAACAAGTTAAATGTTCCTGTGAAATGTATTCCATTGTCACTGTAGACAGTATTGGGTGTACCAAGCCGGGCTACAAACCTGCACAGACAGAGAATCGAACTGTTTGTAATGAAGAACATAACTAGCTCTAAGTGTCCAGACCGAAACTCTGCTCGAGTGGAGAGCAATATCCACACGTTGCAATCATCTCGAAGCATCAGTGGCACTGCCAGGTCAATGCCTACATCCTCAAATACAGATGCATCTCTCATTCGATCTTCAGGAGGGGCGACAGGTGCTGTTTCAAACTTTTTCCTCATGTTTCCTATACTTCACACATTTTAGGAGAATGGTACGAAAGGTTATCTACCTTTTTTTTTATAGAGGTTGAAAAATCTTCAAAAGACACCAACAGATGAAATTGTTGGTAGTGTCAGATTTTTACTGACTAAAAACAATCCTCTGTCTGCCCTTCCTGTGAGGAAGGGGCCTGGACTGGGAACCGCTTTCGCATTACTTCAGCCCGGCCCTGAGGGTGCATTAAGCATCGTCGTGTCTGGCCCTTAGAGACTGGGCTTCCTGGCTTTTTTGCCGTATGACTGTTTCAGCGAAGTTCATGATGGAGTTCCATCTTTCTTATGAATTGTACATCTGCTGGATGATTGTATCTGGGCTTTGGGGCCCTCCGAGTATGTCCCAGGCTTCTTTCCGCTCACCTGTCCAACGCTCACACCTAAAGAAGGTGTGTTCGGCATTATCTATCTCTTCTGGGCAGTATACATAGTATGGGCTAGGTGTCAGTCCCATCCTATGGAGATACACATTGGATTTTCCATGTCCACTGAGCATTTGAGTAAGATAAAAATTTGTTTCACTGTGGTCGCATTTGAGCCACTCGTCCAGGGTAGGAATCAGTCTTGCTGTCCACCTGCCCGTAGTAGCAGTTCGCTATCTGTCTGACCATTCGCTGATTGTTAGAGATTTTCGATTAACTTATCGTGATTCCGATTCTGATATATTCTTCTGCGCTCTTGAGCCATTAGGTCTATCGGGATGGCTTTTGCTAGCACTAGGATCGCAGCTTCAGAGACTGTTCTATAGGCACAGGTGACTCGGAGCGCTGTTCTTCGCTGCACTAATGCTAATTTGCGTCTAAGTCTTTCACACTTTAATTTTCTCGGCCCAAATTTCCGCATCATATAAGAGAACAGAGTGTACCACATTCAATAACGTTCTCCTCTTCGCAAATCTAAGGCCACCCGTGTTTACCATGATCTTTGATAAATTGAACACAATGGAGCTTGCTATTTCCGCAATTTTTGAGATATGCTCTCGAAAAGAGAGCTTTTCAACTAACTGTATTCCTATATAGCGTACTGATTTTTTCGCTTCTGTTTGCTTGTCATTGATATTAATAGTGAAGGGCTTTTCAAACCAACGCTGTCTGGGGAGTACAGCCATCTCCGTCTTGCTTTCTGCCACTTCTAGTTTATGTTATTTTAGCCAGAGGCATATCCCTTTGATTAGTCGATCAGATATACTTCATGCATTGTCTACAGTGTCTGCAACCACTAATCCAGCAATATCATCAGCATAGCATACGATTTCGGCATTCAGTGTATAGGTAGTCCGCAAGAGGTCGTCATGCCATATGTTATAGAAGTCAGGCCCGAGCACAGATCCCTGCGGTACTCCGGCCGTGATATCCGTTGTGTACGTCTCTTCAGTGGTGTCATAGATGAGTATCCTGTCCCTGAAGTAATCATCAAGCATGTTATAGATGTAACTGTTGATATTGAAATCTGCAGCAAGAGCATCGAGTATATCATCCCACCCTACTGAGTTGAAGGCATTTTTGACGTCGAAAGTAAGGGAAATACAAACCCGACGTGCACTTTGTTGGCCTGTCCAGGCTTTATTGACTGTCTTCACGACTTGTTCCACCGCAGTTATCGTTGAATGGGATTTCCAGAAGCCATGTTGGTTTCTTGATAGCCCGCCTGCTCTCACAACATCAGCTGCAAGTCTTGCCTTTAATAGCTTTTCCAGTAGCTTACCTACCACATCTAGAAGGCATAGTGGCCTAAATGATGATGAGGTGATTGGGGGTCCTTTACCATTGTCCAGCAGGACGAGATGCTGGCGTTTGCACCTCTTACAAAAAGTCCCAGTGGCAAGACAAGCATTGTACATTGTCAGAAGAATGTCAGGACATTCTCTGGCGATTATCTTAATAACATTTGGTGGTATTCCATCAGGACTGGGAGCTTTCCCCGATTTAAGCGATGAAGCAGCAGTTTGTAATTCTTGTTCTGTGAAGAATGGTATCTCTTCAGCCTTGTCCAGCATGCCTGCTGATTTCGTGGGCATTCTTAGTGGATGTCGTGGGAAAAGACCAGTGATTACTCCCTCCACTGAGAAAACAATTTTGTTGGTGCAAACAAAATTTGTTTGAATCAACCAAATCATTTGTTTGTATAGGGGCAGTTAGATATTTGCTTGCTCGTACCAAATTATTTTGTTCGCTCGATTTGTTTGAGGCAAATAACTGAATTTTGTTAGCAGTACCAAATATTTAGCTGGTCATAAAAATATTTCGTTGGACATATTAAATGCACACGCAATATTTTAAGAACTAAAAAAAATATATTTTATAATCTTAACAAATTTTTGAAATTTTAAGACCTAAAAAAAAAAGTATGATTGGGCCGGGAATTCATCCGCTGTCCTATCGTTTGCTTCTTTCTGCTCATGACCTAACTAACTGAGCTACGAGTGCTTCTAAAGTAATGGGATTGTTATTTGTACAGGAATAGTTAGGCCTAATATTAAATTACGATTGTACTGCTTTATTTTCTAACATTTTTGTCTTCCGTCTGCGAAAATGTAAACGACGTATTACCAAAGTATTGCCGTGCACCGCAGCACAAAGAACGGGACGTGCAGCTGCGGTGTTTTTCAAGTTTATAGCATTTTCCGTTGTGATCGATCGAATAATTGTTATAGCTAAAATTAATATACTTGAAATATGCTTATTAACAGTTTAGACGTCCTACTTGTCGCACAAGCTTATACTTTGAAAGTTGAGGTACACGGCGTTTGCCATCTTTTCGCTCACGCATGCCAGCCTGCCATCTTCCGCAAGTCAACCAAATGGATTTAGTTTCGCCAACAAAATCATTTAGTCCATCGAAAAAATTTTTTTGGTTCAAAGCACATCACTTATAAATAACAATATTATTTTGTTGACAAGCTGTAACAAGTTGTTTGTTTACAGAAAATATTTATTCGACGTCCTTTATTAACCAAACATACGTTTGGCACAAACAAAGTGCGTTTAACTGAATAATTTGGTCGAGGGAAATAAATAAATTTGTTTGGAGTACTCCAAGTTTGGTCTTACCAACAAAATATTGTTTAGCTGAAGCAAACATCACCCAAACAAATATATTTAGTATAATGAAACAATTCTTTCTCTCAGTGTCGATTGCTTCTTGATCCGTAGGTGGGATGGGGCACTGCTTTCCTAAGCCTTTGGTAATGATCTGATAAGCACGTCCCCAAGGATTGTTATCAAGTTCTTCACAGATTTTCCTCCAGGCTTTACTCTTGCTGGATTTATTGGCTTTTTTCAGTGCCTTTTTAGCTTGTACGAATTCAGCATTCAGTGTATCTGCGCGGTCTTCATATCGACGATCCATCCTAACGAGTCGTCTCAGCATAAGGCATCTCTTCCTCAGTTCAGCGATTTCGGAAGTCCACCAATAGTTTGGTTTTCACCTAATATGCCCTCTAGTGACTGGCATTGACTTATCACAAGCTGTCGTGATTATATCCATGACTCTCTCTACTAGCACCTCTGCGTCTGTGTTTGTAGTAGCTTCAAGCTCGCTACTTGCTATTTTAGATCATTTATCTAAAATAGTTCTTACAAAGATTAGCTTCATCCAGTTTCCTAGCATTCCAGCGTTTACCTTCGATACAAACGGATCTTTTGTGCCTTACTAAATGGGCTTCAGTCACGTTAAACTCGATGTATTGGTGGTCACTTGCAATATACGTTTCGATAACTTTCCAGTTGTGTATATATATTGCTATGTGTGGGCTAGCAAATGTTACATCAATTATGCTACCTCTGTAGCCTAGTCTCCTGAAGGTTGGCTTGTTTCCGACGTTGACAACTACTAGGTCGAGTCTGGCTATCATATCTGCAACTTCATTACCACGAGTACCACTCCAGTCAGCACCCTATTCTGTTGACTTGGCATTAAAATCCCCTGCTAGTATAAGTTCGTCCCCTATGTGTCGTGCAGCCACTTCCAGTTCTCCAAGTTTTTGTCCAAAGACAGCTATGCCCTCATTAGAAGACAAATAGCAGCTGACCGTGGTAAAATATCGTGCCTTGGCCCAAACATAGCCCTTTCCGCAGCCACTACCAGTCAGATAAATATTGGGATTAGTAATCCACACGACTGCTGTACCCATATTGTCAGAGAGCCACCTATTGGTTGAGAGGTTTTAGTGCTGTTCTGATAGAATGCATATATCTATGTTGTGCTCAGCAATGTGCTACTGTAGTAGACTTTGCGCAGTCCAACACCTGTTTAGGTTAGCTTGATCATTGCGAGTTAGTAGATGCGTCTTTCAGTGCCTCGGGATATGCATCGGGCAGTTCCAGGGATATTATTAACACTCAGGTTTGAACCGTCAACTGCAGCACATAATACGCAGTGCGGAGTTTCAGTGCAGGTTATAGCCTTGTGATCCAACTTACCGCATTTGTAGCACAGTTTGCTGCGGTGAGGGCCATTGCACCTCTTCGAGATATGTCCATATCCAAGACATTTATAACACCTAGCAATATTTTCATGCTGTTTCACACGACAGTTAATCCAGCCAATCTTTATGCGGCTAGTGGTGAGGATTTTTTGAGTACTTTTGCCATCCAGCTCGACAAATGCTACCTGCTGTCCACGGTTCACATTCTTGGACAGGCCTATACGTTTCATACCTGTAAGTCCATCAAGATCACGAAGAAGTGCATCTCGGATATCTGCTTTGGTAGGGGCGGAATCAATGTCACGGATTTCTACTGTGACCGTAGGTTTGAGGTCCTTAACAACCCCGCTGTTGCCTACATCGGCTTTAATGGCTTCGGTGAATGATTCACTGTGCCCAGACATGCGGTCAAGGACCAACAGTATGTTACCATTCTTGGTTTGTCGAATTGTCCTTACGCCTATGTCATGTTGACTCGGATCTACCTGGGATTTAATGCCTTTCAGCAGTTCTGCATATGTTTTACCTTCTGCAGGTATTATCATGACAGCATTGGGCCGATTAGTAAGAGGTTTTTTCTTATCTACCTTACGATGCGATGTAGAAACTATAGTTTGCGTAGTTTCTGCAGTAAGAGGAGGAAAGCTGCTATAAAACAATTATTTAGTCTTCCCTATGCGCTGTTTCTTTTTCTTCGAAGAAATTCTTATAAAACTGTCATCGTAGTTTTTTTATGCGTCTTCTTCAGGACATCCGGGTGGACTGAGTAATGAGCGTTTCTTCCTTTTGCAAAATTGTGGAGTCTTGATCGAGCTCTTTTCCTCTGCGAAAGGTTTTTGTGTATCTTTATCTCCTCTTGTAGCATATTCCGCTCATTTGCCTCAAACATAGTGAGGCGGCGCTGAGCATCTTTCCAATTCTTGCGATAGGCGAATGACTCCAAAAGGAGGGACAGCGCATCTTTCACGTCAACTGTCACTTCTGATGGGACAGTACACATCGTCTTGATGACACTGAGGGTATCAGTGATAAGTTTCTTCAGATCCTCCAGTTGATCATCTTCAAGCCCAATAGCAGCATCTCGTGCGGTAGTATACTGTGTGCGTAGGTCATTGAGTGCAGTGTTTGGTGAGAAAGCTGTTCCCTTAGAATCTCTTGACGTAGGATGTCATTTGTTTTGCATGGTGTGGTCAACCGGATTCTATGAAATTGTCTCTAATAAAATATTTTCCATAATAGAAATTGCTACTCCAGAGCAAAAGGCCGTCTCCGAATGCGGTGCCTCAGGAGGTTGGGGGGGGGGTGACCACCCTTACAACTACCCCCATTGTTGTATGGGCTTTTGGCCATTGGAGCTGAAATATACATCCGCTCCGGTCGTACACCCTCTTCCTTCATCGGCTTCCTGATGCTCCCATGGGCGCGGCGCGTTGACGCCGGGAGTTACCACTTGCACTGCGCTGCGCCATTGAGTAAAGATTAGACTAGAATGGACTTCGCTAGTCTAAATTCTCAGAGTAGTTTCCGAGGTAAACACGTATAGTTCATCGGTTTGACACCACGTAGCGCTTTCGTTTCTTGGTTACATCTCGCTGAAAGACAAACCAGTTTATGAGGGTGGGAGGGGAGGGAATGGCACGAGACCTTGCCTGCCTCCTCGGATTTGCCGTCAATACACCCTTGTCACAGACTACTCCCTCGGTCCGCGCTCCAGGGCGAACGCCAGTTAGGACACAGCAGCCCGTAGCTGTAATCCACGAGAAAAATTGGTTTCTGATCCAACATTACCGTGCATTTATTTTTAAATATCGAAAATAATATACTTGTCCAAATATTTTTTATTACAATTTAAAAATTATACCCACTAAAACGTATAGAATATGAAGGGGGGAAATATCACTACAGCTTGTACATGTAGCACATACATTTATAATCTAAAGGTTTGAAACCTTACACTTTTATGTATAGTTCCATGTAGGCAGTGGCGTAGCCAGGATTAGAGTTTGGGGGGGGGGGGGCAGAGTTTCACCCATCCCCATGTAAAGAGGGAGGGGGGTCCGGGGGCCCTCCCCCGGGAAAATTTGGATTTTTAGGGTGCAAAAATTGTGCTATTTAAGCTGTTTTCGTGGTACAAATATAAATAATTTTTCAGATAAAATTTGTGGAATGGTTAGTTTC
>PNEQ01069715.1:8049-28836 GCA_003012365.1 Medauroidea extradentata | reverse complement strand
GTGTTGCATGCTGTGTTTCCGAGGGCGGGCTGGATGGGGCCTGTGTCGAAACACCTTGAGGGCTGGCCCATGACTCAAAGCCCGAGTGTCTCATAGTGGGAATCCCGCCGAAACTACGTCATAGATACCTGTCCCAACTGCGCTTTAACCCTTCGAGGGCGGCCTACGTGGCTAAAATCATGTCAGAAACATGATGTAAATTCTACTTTAGACCCCTGAAATGCGGGGAAGACCCGACTGTCTGGCCTAGTATAAAAGCGCAGAATCGACACATTGGGGCCGAGTTCGCTATTGGTCGTGCTAGAGGAAGGTGCTATGGTTGTGGAGATAGACTGGAGAAGATATCTTGGTGACGTCAGTGTCTACTGTGAGGCGGCTGGCGACTACCTTCGGAGCAGTGTTGGACGAACCAAGAGGACTGCTGCGGCGGGCTGACGGGCGAAGAAGGATGTACGCGACGAGAGTCGAACCGAAGACTTCAAGAGTGAAGACAGTGGTGCACTCGGGGTACTGTGCAGCACACGATGATTCATCACCACGGCGGACTATTAAGGTTGTGCACTGTCACTACTTGAAAGTCTGTTGATTGTATATATGACAGAATTTTATTGAGATTTGTACTGTTTAATTAATTGATGGTAGACATTTTTTTGTGCTTTAATTGTCAAAGTTAATCAACGTGTCTGTGACACAGTGGATAGCTAATTGTGTTGTGAGAGTTATAGTTGATTACTGTTTTGTGTATTTCGTAGCTTTGTGAACTATTAAATCCAGTAATTAATTTAACTCTTTTATTTATAATTAAAATACCTATATCACAAAAGAACTCATGGGAATTGCCCACATATGAAGTTTATGTCTCAAACTTGTATCAATATATAAAAATGAACACTGACTGACTGACATATCAGACTGCCACCCAAACCACTGAAACTGAAATCGTGAAATTTTTTGTGTGGATTCCCCTCAGTTCGTAGGCCAGCATTAAGAAGGGATTTTTCGGAATTCGACCTCTAAGGGGGAGAAAAGTGGTGAAATGTGTATCCGAAGAAACTTCGATAGATTTCGAACCTGATGGCCTATCGTAATGATTAATACTTTCATCGGACATACATAAAAATTTATATTAACTAATTTAAGGATTTTTTGAAATTCAACTTTTAAGGGGGTGAAAATACATTAAATGTGTTTCCGGTTAACTACCGATATACATCGAATCCTTAGGGATTGAGCGTAGGTACTCACTTCAAAATGTTGCTTATGTAAATACCCATGAAGAGTTTCAGTATTTTTTTTAATTCGACTCCCAAACAGTAAAAAGGTACAAATTGTATTTTTATGAATAGTCTATATCACTGAAACTTAATTGTCTATCATCGTGATTTTCACTTCAATTGGTTTACGCAGCCAAGTGAGTAACTTAGGACTCAAAGACGTTTCGAAATTTGATAATTAAGGAGGTGAATTACGCGAAATGTGTTTTCGACTATTCCTCTACATCTATCGATCCAATCGAGATATCAAAGTAATATTTGCTTTAGATTGAAGCTTATTTAAATTTTGTTCCCATTCAAATACATTATCCTCTTTTTACCTCGTTGGAGCCGAATTCGGATAATGTATTTAAATGGGAACAAAATTTAAATATATCCCATTCATTTTTACATAGCAGTGTGATATTTGTTTAAGATTGATGCTTACTCAAATACCTGAATAGAAATTTCACGAATTTTCGAGATTCGCCATCTAAGGAGGTGAAAAGTGGTGAAATATGTTTTTAATTAATCGTCGATATATCTTGAACCCAACGGGCTATTGTGATCTTCACGTTCAAGAGACACCAGTTAAATATTCTAAAACGTGATTCAAGGGTTTTCCGATATTCATTCTCTTAAAAGGTGAAAAAACCTGTAATGTGTTTTAGATAAATCCTCGATATCTATCGAACTCGTCGAGAAATACAGTTAATTTTTGCTTCAGGATGATTAAAATTATGATCGCAAAACAGTTTTTACTTTTTTCGAAATTCAAACTCTCAGTTTTGTCACAGGGTCATATGTGTTTTTTAATGAATAATCTATTTTGATTCGACTGAACGGGCTACCGTCGTTATTTGCAATTCAATTGGATACTTCTACAAATGTCTACGATGTGAAGTTAAAACTTTTCAAAATTCGATACCCAAAAGGGTATATGTTGTCGTTTAAAAGGGGTTATATTGATTATGCAGTTCACTTTCCTTTCCACTTAGGTTCCTCGACAACATCAGCTTACATAAAACATCATCGCAATAATCCAATGGTTGGATCTCCAAATACGTTTCCGCGAAACCTTTTCCCACAAAAACTTTCTAATGGCATTAACAATAAAGACTCGCAAACACAACGATGACTTTCATAATGACATTATTTTGCTACTTACCAGAGGATAACGATATTTTTTTTTATTTGAAACTCTGAAAGCAAGCTATCGAATAGAAGGACTTGCAACTTAGGCCGTGTTTTCAATTGTAAGAGTACTCTCTAGAGTGATCTTTGAAAGAACTGTGCAATGGGAGTGCATGACTGGATTCAGTTTCTTGGACGTACTCCATTGCAAATTGAACGACTGTCAAAGAAAACTAAACATATAAAAGAAAACCATAATATAAGCAGAGTATGCTTAGTCAGCAAGATACATACACAACAAGAAATTCCAAAATGGAATCGAGTCAAATAGAAACAAGGAACTAACAGATAATAAATGAAAATAATAACAAATAAAATAAAAAACCAAGTAACATGCGACACAACGATGAGATGAAACAAAAAACACAGCAAATATCAGACACGAACAGGAAAATAACAAAAAGACACAACAAATAGACGAGACAAAACGCAACAGGTAACAGACGTATACAGAAAAGACAAACGACACAACGAAGAGACGAAACAAGACACAGCAGTTTTCCAGACAGACAGTGTTACGACGTTTCGGGAACTGGAATCTGTTCCCGTCATCAGGTAGACACACAGGGTTCAGGAACACGAGTGCGACTGATGAGGAGACTGGAAAAACCATGGGTTTATATAGGTTAAGTCCACTTATCCTGCTCAGCCAATGGGAGACGAGTTGTCTCCTGATTGGTCGCGCAGCATAGATTGACTCTGATTGGTTGTGATGGGTTGAGTGTGTGTTTTTGTTTTGTTCTGTAAAGTTATTTTTTTCTTAATCAATGGGATCCACATATTTTTTAATTCAATACTCTGTTGACTGAAAATATTGCTATTACTAATAATAAATGCTGATTCTTTGATTTTTCTTTAATTTTGTCAGTTTCCTCTGTGTAAGTGGTTTCGAGTCTTCCCACAGAATTTTGTGGCTATTTTCCCATGAATGTTCGGCCAGTCTAGATTTTTGGGTTTCGCCTTTGCAAGGGGTGCCAGTGAACGAAAGAAAGATAATTAATAATATAAATTTAATGTCTATGCCCCACTCGAGTAGTTTCGCGACACGCAGTTATTTTTATGGCAAGTAGAACACAGAATTTTTTCGCTGCTGCGGCGCGCTCGTTAAATTCAGCATGCACTGCAGATCAGATTCCAAATTCTGCTGACACTCTCTACCGTCGTTTATTTTTGCCAGCGCGAGCGAGTGGAAGGTACACTTCCCATAAAGTCGATCAAGTTACTGTACTGATTTTCCTATCTCAACCGCGTATAGATTATTATTGTGAGTGGTTTAGTGACTTTGCCTTGCTTGCACACAATGGTCTGATGTCCGGCACCAAATTGTACAAATAGCATGGTTGCGGTATTTCGTTGTTTAAATTCCCGCCTTATAGCACACGAAAAACAATTTGGTTGCAAAATTGCCGACGTGTTACCGATAGTGAGTATTTTGAAAGTCAGTATTTTCAGAATTTATTTTTTTTTAATATCACAACTCGCGTATGGTGGTGAAACAGGGCACAAAAATTGAAATTCTCGAAGGGGTACATACGTGTTGCTGTTCTAGTTTTCATATTTAAGGAGGTAGTTCACAGAAAAAATAAATGGTTACTAAAATGTATTTATACGTGGGGTGGTTTGTTTTATTGACATATGTTGCAACTACTTTTACTGTAATAATTATTTTGTTTAATTGGTTTTGTATAATAGCATGTTTCATAAGTCCAATTTTGCGTAAACGGTTTTATGCCAATCAACTTACCCGAAACGAAAAAATTCGCACTGAAGAACAATGCAATGGACTATGACATGACAAGATAAAAACCGCATTGATTAGTTTTTGTATTTCTTAAATATTTTAAATAATTAGCAATTTTTAAATTTCAAATTCATTATTTTTGTAATAAAAAAAGTAAACGTGGTTTGTAAACATGTATTTTCGTAGCCTGTGACATTTTTCTACAGTGGGATTTTCTTCATTTCGGTGAGTAAGTTGGTTTTTCTTTGTTGCAAAAAACGTTTTATGCAAATTTTGACTTTAATACGCTGTAAAACCAAAACTTAAAGATTAAAAAAAATGTTGATGTAGTAAAAAATAGTCACGTTATATACCTACAAAATAAACAATATCTCGCACAGATAAATATATTATTAAAAAAATTTCCTTCCCCCTTCTATATTTGCGCTCCTGTTTTGAAATTGTAGTTAAAATTAAGTCTTTAAAGACTAACGTAAGGCCTACAATGTAGTATGTTGCCTGAATAGCCTAACCGCGATTAAATCAATTTGATTTTTTAATATTAAGTGTTTTACAGAAAGAACAGAAATATTTTTTTGCGAAATGATACAAATTTTATAAAAAAAATTGAAGATTTGCTGAAATAAAACAAAATGTTAAACACTTTTTTTACTGTCAGGTGCTGTAGCAGAATTTTAAGCAACAATAAAACACGTAAATAAAATTAAATTGACCATTATTGAAAATAAGTCAAACCTATTCATACATTAACTTTTTCAATATGAATTGTGCGTGCCTTTCAATCAAATGTATTATCAGTGTGTAACATTTTCCTTGTACTGGGAAAAGGTTTTAAAATGAATAATAAAGACAATATATAGAATAAAACTTATTATAAGCTTGTGCTTTTTTAAAAAGGTCTATATTGTGTTTTGAAACGTAATATTTTGGATACGGTAACGTCTGCACTGCCCGATCAAATTATTTAAATAGTTCGAGTACATGCGTAAATAGCTATTACTAAGTATCGGTGTAAGTTGTGTTTCTATTTCTCAATTTAATGTAAACAATCGTGAATCATCGCCTACGAACTAAATTTAATCAAATATACAACACATAAAAAATAGAAATGTATTCTAAAGAAAGAAAAACGTTAACCGTTTATCTAGCTCTGCCTGTTGTGTATAAGATTTTCGGGAAACACTGCTTGTGTCCTAATCTTTTAAAAAGGACATTTTAATGTGTTCATCAGTAGCAGTTTTTGCTACTCTTGGTTTCGGTAAAACATTTAAAACATTCGCAGATGTTTTCTTCTGGGTTTGAAGAAAAAAATTATTTGCAGCATAAAACTTTTTTAGATAAAAGTAAGCATGCCACGAACAATTTTCAACTATATGACCCTGTATAGTTCTCAATAAATTATTTTAAATACTAGACAATTTTTACCTTGGCCTATAATTTGTCAAGAAACCTGATAATTTTAAACAATGTAGCTCACTGAATTTCATACAGCAGAGAAAAATGTATTGTTATCGTTAGTATTGTACCTATGTATTGAACACAAAATCACAGAAATAACTAAAATTGTTGAGTAACATGAAAAGTGTCCTAGCTCTGGTTTACAGTTTTAAACATCGTGACATGTTGTAGCCTACTGTAGAAAATGGCGATTTACTATGTTATGTCCACCCATTGTCTTAATTTACGTTCGTAACTGTACAGAACACAACCCCTTGCACGTTAAAAATTTTAATATATTTGCGTAGTATAACACATAGTACTATTGTGTGTAGTGTGTTTATATACAAAACATTTTTTCTGTAAAGTGTTAATTTCAAGTATTGTAATTAAATTAAACGTTTTAAAAGTACGTAAACAATCAAGAAAAAAAGTAAACATCTTGTTTCGACCTCAGTTTACCATATTTTCCATATAGAATAGGAACGTGTCACGCATTTTATTTTGGTGGTAAGTTAATAGAGTGAAATCAATGTGAACATAAATGCTATTTTGGTTGTTAATTATAATTACTAATAGTGTATGAGTTGCAGAGCAAATCTAAAATATGCGGTACAATTCGTCAGTCTATAACATACTTTGAGTAACCAATATGCCAGCAAAAACTCACAAATTGTAAATATATGTTGTTAATTTACAATTCTATGTTCCCACAAAATTAAAAGTGCTTGTAACAAATGTAGATATAATATTACCATTATCAATGGTGTGTGGATGAAGCAACGGTGAACCTATAGTCGGGTCACTGATCTAGACCGCGCGTGTCTGAAATATTTTTGTCTTCTACCTGCCGCCAAAATAACTGGGTGTCGCGGAACTCTCCAAGTGGTATATTGGAACTAAATTTAGAGTATTATTTTACTTTCGTTCACTGCCCCCCCCCTCCATCTATTTTCAATAACAATAAAGTTTGTCGCTTACTACATTTTTCCCTGCACTTTTCTGTAAACAGGGCGCCGAACATTGATTAAATATTGTTTAAACGATTAAATTATATACGTAACGAAACTTAACGGTTACCAACATTGGCAGGACAGTCTATACTTGTATTATAAACATTTTGACGTCATTTGGCTCAGTAGTTTTCGATTAATGACGAGTTTAGTTTGAACGTTTCTTGACCGCTCGTTGCACGTATTCGCCGGGATAGATGCGTACCGACCAAAAAAGGTGGACGAGCATACCCAGTCTTTAAAGTGCCTTAACGAGAACTATAATGAAGACTCTGGGCGAACTGAGACACAGCCTAAACTTTAGGAGCGAACAGTGCCGTCAGTATAAACTAATCGTATAAACTAAGGGGTGACTGAAAAGTCTACATTCTTAAATGTTACCTTTCAGTTATTTTACATCTTATCTTGCCCAATGAAAGCCTGAAAGGTAACAATTCCGGTTTTATACGCAAACTGTTAAGTTTATTAAATCCTGAAAAGTGTCCACTATCTGAAAGAAAACCATTAAGGATTTTAACAAAATATCGACATCTCAAAAAACCTGAAAAGTCCCCACATTTTGAATGTTACTGCTCCTACTTTTATCGCAAATGCACCACATTATGTCCGTTCTAAGGAAAACGTCCTCTAAATCGCGTCCGAGAATCAGAGGCCATCTGGTTCGCTGGTCGCTAGAGGTCAGCTGCACAGCGTGAGCAGCACAAAACATATGGTTCATCTCGAAGTTTTTGTTAGGCTTAAAATAAAGAGTGAGCATGTCGTTTAATGCACGTGTCAAATTTATTTACCAACTACTTTGCAGTTGCTGAAGAATTTGTGTTCCACGAAATTAGTTTGGACAATTTCCTTAAAAATTAGATTTTTGACTACTGAATTGAAAATTTAATAATAAAATATGTTCAGCCTCGGTGCCACGTGTAAATCGATACTTGCTTCTTTTGATTCTCACTTTGATAATTATTATAAATACCGTTTTAATAAGCGAGCAAACTTAAATTAATTGATGCGCAACTCTTGTTCCAGTAGACATTTTTAGTAAGTAAAATCGGTAAGTTAGTTAACATTATTTTACACGTAAAATTTAAGGCCATGTATCAATTGCTACTTTTAAGTATACGCGGTCAAAGTGGCCCGTTTTAGATTTCTAAAAGTTAGACATTAACTAACTTAGTATTTAGTTTCGTGTGTAATGAAACCACCAAATACTTATATCTGAATTCTACAGATAGCCTTCGAACGGCCGACTGTCGACGGTGTTAAAATATTGAACAGTAAATACTAAATAATAAAATATTAATAGGAACATGGCCTAAGTAGTTGTATTCGAAATTTCGTTATACGTTTGTATCGTTTTGCACACTTCCGGAATCGTAAGTTCATAGTCACAATTCCTTATTCGTCTGTAAAACATAAAGTCACAATATTCATCTCATATTGTCAACTGAATATCTGGGTTTCAAATTTAACACCCTAAAATATAAAATGCAAATACGAGGCACAATATTCCTAAACGTGTTCTTAAAAATTGGCGAAAACTTTTCTGATGCTATAAATTACGCCCTTGTGTGTTTGAAGGATTTGAATAGTGATAAACTAATTTAATCACTCAATTAAAGTTTTGTTTTTATCTTTAAATTACAGGTTACATAACTTTTGGGGTACATAAATACTATAGAAGCATTGCTGACTGACATTCTTTCATCAGTCAATACAAACCCCCGACTATTGGAAAACTAAACTTTGTTGGTAAGTTTATACGTTTCCTTAGTTACGTTGTAAGAACGAAAATTTATAAATCTAATTTACTTGTTAAGCTATTGAAAAGTATTACGTACACATTTTTACGGAATTCTCAATTCATACATTTAAAGTTCCACGACCTATTATGATAATATTTCTGAGTCATCAAATCCTTTTTATGTTTTATGGTGGATTTAGCATCATGTTCAGTTTCCGAGCAAACTTAGTTCTAGATAAATGTTAAGTGGTACGAGACATTCAAATATTGACCATGCGTTTAAAGTATTTGTTTTGAAAACTTTGAGGTTAACTTCAATCAGGGCTTAAAACCTCGCTGTTAAAGGGCCGTAAACCCTTCGTAACTCATGTCACTTTTCTTCAATAAAGCCGTGTTTCCTTTCTTGGAAACTTGAATTTTCATTTTTATACAAAATAAAACTACATTGTAAAACCAATTATTAATAAAATTGTGTAATCTACTTTCGTTCAGGAAAAATAAAATAATTCTGACAGCAATATAAATTATGAAGCATGACCTTAAGTAAGAACAGTTTTGATCTTCAACAGAAATGTCTTTCCATGCAGAATGTGAATATTGTTACAAGTTTGAGACAAAACTTAAATGTGGACAATTCCCATGAATTCTTTTGGGATAGAGGTCTTATAATTAGAAATAAAAGAGTTAAATTAAGTACTGGATTTAATAGCTCACAAAGCTACGAAATACACAAAACAGTAATCAACTATAACTCTCACAACACAATAGGTATGCACACAATTACTCCTGTGTCAATTACACTTTAATTTACTTTGACAATTAAAGCACAAAAATGTCAACCATCAATTAATTAAACACTACAAATCACAATAAAATTTAGTCATATATCCAAAGAACAGTCTCTCTCAAATAGTGACAGTGTACAACCTTAATAGTCCGCAGTGGTGATGAATCACCGTGTGCTACGCAGCACCCCGAGTGCACCGCTGTCTTCACTTTTGAGGTCTTTGGTTCGACTCCCGTCGCGCACCTCCTCTTCGCCTGTCAGCCCGCCGCAGAAGTCCTCTTGTTTCGCCCAACACTGCTCCGAAGGTAGCCGCCTGCTGCCTCCCAGTAGACTCTGACGTCACCAAGATGTCTTCACCAATCTATCTCCAAAAGCATACACTGAAAAAAAAAAAAAAAGATTTGTTAGTGGCTACAAAAACTATTTGGTTAGTGCTTCTACAGAAGAAATTTTGTTATCTCTAAAGAAATTTTGTTATGAGCACTAATATATAGTTTCATAAGTAATAAAATATTTTATTGCTCTTTAGTAAATATATTTATTAAAACAATTTTAATGGTATTTTAGTAGTAACTTCAACACCTTTTTTATCAGGTACAAATATATTTCTTTGGCGCCAATAGCGCTGGTGTCGCGGCAGCAAAATAGTATTGCAGGAGCAACCCGCTCGTTTGTTCTTTCTTTCTGGTATGAACCTTAGATGCGCGCGCACGTTCCGAGCCGCCGTCACCATATTTGATTTATTTCCACTTCGATATTGGCACGTGGTTACTTGTGTATGATGGACGCGCTCACGAAAGCTGCTCTGAAGAGATGGGGAATGGATTATATGATTCCATTATTTGAAGGTAAGTAAATACGTAATTTAATATTGCTTCGCCGTGCGTGATGTAATACCGGCATGTTGCATAAGTTATGTTTGTTGGAAACGCTTTGTTGTTTTAAGGTTTTCTAATAATAACTCCCAAGTAATGAAGCGAGGAAATTTTCTTAAACTCCACAAACAATTATGCATTAGGCTAACCGGCATAATGCAGTTCTTTTTCGCGACTAACGACTTATCACGTAGCCTATAACTACAAATCATCGTGTACTGGCCGAACTATTGATTTTAAGGAATAATTCGTTAAAGAAAAGTGTTTCTGTAGAAGTAGTCGCATGTTTAGAGAATTGTTTATTTTTTTTTAAACTGCGAAATTTTTTCTTGTGTGCTTGAAGTTGGTTTTTATTTATTAATTGCACAAAAATTTCCCGAGCCAGCAGAGCTTAAACAGGAACAATACGTACAATTCTAGCAGGTCAAATTATGTCCAGTGTTGTGTAATAACACATAAGTTAGTCTTTAAAACATAATGTTAACACTTGAGAGTCGTGGCTAAATATTACCACAGTTACATTTTGAGCAAATTACAGTAATTACTCTTATCCCATGCCATCATCTGAGCTGCTCAATTTGAATTAGATACCTAGTCCTAGATTAAGCCTAGCCTACTCTTGAATTCCTCAGATAGGTCTGTTCAGTTTACAAAAAATTAAGAATCAGTCCTACATATATAACATAGATAAAACTAATAGGAACGAAAATAACTGATAAAATTAAAAAAATTAAATAAATACAATTGCGCAAACAGAACCTACATTTAATTTAAAACATAGTTTTGGTAAATATCAAGAGTAACTACTCATGCGAAAACTAACAATAAAACTGCAGAAATTTACTAATTACGATTAATTACATTAAATAATAACAGTAATTATTAGTTGCGGTTAATAATTAGGCTATGCCTACATGCTACCAATTTGATAGTGTGGAGGGCTATGGTCATCAGGGAAATTTGTGGGCCAAAAATACATAAAATAACTATATTTATTACCTTAAATATACTAAATAAGGTTAATTTTACATAAATATAACAAGAAAAAACATACACGACTACTGGAAAAGTCAACTTTATAAAAATTCTATAGTGGGGAGGGCTATGATGATCAGGGAAATTGTAGGGTAAAAATACGTAAAATAATTATAATAAGTACATGTGCACTATTTACGATTAATTTTACATTAATATAATATGAAAAATCATGTAGGACTGCCAAAAAAGCCTACTTTATAAAAACTCGGTAGTGGGGAGGGCTATGAAGAACACTGAAATTGTGGGGTAAAAAACACGTACATTAACAGTAATAAATAACTGAAATGTACTATTTGCAATTAATCCCAGTTAAATATAACAGATATAAATAGCTGCCTGCAATAAATACACGTGCATTACATTATATAGTTGTAAAGGGATGTACAGATCTTGGAAATCGTTAAAAGTACGCAAAATATTACGAATAAGCATAAAAAGAGTTTATAAACAATAACACACACAGTTTAAACTCATTCTACCACCAATTTAAGGCGCTGAAATTAGTTACTGAAGTAAATTCATATTTTTAGCATATTGCACTAATGCACTAGTGCATATGCTTTAAATTCACGTATGCTTGATGAACCGATGTTACACATCTTTAATGCCCATTATAAAACATATTTAGCGCGTTCAATTTGCAATTGAATGTGGACAAATTAAATAACGTACACTGAACAACATACATTTTTGTAATAAAAGATTAGTACTTACTCTACTCCATCGCGGATACAAATTCTTTGCCACAAACAGTAAATTATGCATTGGTTCCTCTTCCGTCGCGGTACCTTGGTCAATAATTCTCCACACACGTTATATGCAAAACGTATTTGTTGCTGTGTCTCAATCAGCACAATTTAACTAATACCCACTATCCACGAGAGCTGCATATTCTAAAAGTCCATAAAACACACACTACATACACTAATATTACGCCGCGAAGCATTCTTACTTGTAACCGTTATTTGTACCACAAACCGCCGAATTTTCCCTTCATACACACATCGCTACGATAACACGTGTACTCACAACCCGGTAGCCAAAATGCAACTTAAATTGCTATGTAAAGGACAGTAGAGTAACGAATTACGTCTACATTAAGTACAATCCTCTAGGAATGCCACAAACACATCAACGTACATGGTGATGGGCTGCAACACATCTCTGGGACTTAGAATTTAAGACGAAAAACGGCTAAATTCAAAATAAGTAAACTACAATTTTCTTTACGTACTTTTCATCACTGTAGAAACATTTTCTATCAATAAACGTTACATTTTGAACTTCTCACGCGCAGGTAGACGGCAGCCCTAATGAGATGAGAAGAATTGGCTGCAAATGTACCAATATGGTTTCAGGAAAGGTTTTTCGTGTGAGACTCAGTTGGCAGGGTTCTTAGAGTAGTTAGTGCAGGCGGTGGCTGAAGGGAAGCAGTGATTTCTGCTTCATTGATTTTGAAAAGGCCTTGGACAAGGTTCCACACTTTATTTTTATGAGAAAACTGGACAAACTTCTGAAAGACAAGTGGGTGATGAAATGGATTGGCGACTTCCTCCCAGGATGGAGGTATGGGGAGTCTGTCAGTGGAAGGCGAGGTGACATTAGGGGTGCTACACGGAAGTGTGCTTGGTGCGGTATTGTTCACCATTATGGCAAATGATATGGGTATCAGGATTACGGGAAAATAAGATTGTTTGCAGATGATTGTGTTTTATACTCAGTGGTAGACAGTGGGGTCGACTTGCAGGCAGACACTGACAGGTTGTGTTTGTGGACTGTGGAAAACAATATGATCAGTGTTTGTAAGGCTAAGTTGGGTTTATTAGGAAGAGTGCAGGAAATGGAAAAGGGGCAGAGAAGGGCAGCGAGATGGGTTATGGGTAGGCAGAGAAGACTGGCAGAATGGAGAGGAGGAAGGTAACTATAGGCCATCTGTGATGATGGAAATGGGATGGAATACATTGAAGGACAGAAGGAGGGTTGAAAGACTAGTTACGAAGTACGGAATTGTGAATGGACAGGGAGGATGGGAAGGGTTACAGTGTCACCTAAGGGAGGGTACAGAGGGAGAGGAAGCAACAGCCAGAGGTTTGAGAGGGTGTGGAGGAGAATGGAGCAGGGTAGGCAGTCTATGCTTGTGAGGTCGGTGAGGAATGTTTTGCAGGATAACAGTGGGGGAGTTCGTTCAGAGATGTTTTGAAGAGGGTTTTCCAAAGAGGTAGGAATGTGTGATCTTGTCACTGTGTGGCAGCACAATTGCGAGTATTTATTTACATACAGAGGGAGGCAGTGGAGTCAACTTGCAGGAGGATATTCATCGGTTGTGGTTTTGGACAGTTGATAATAGAATGAAGATTAATGTACATTAAACCAAGTTGGTGAGGTATACTAGGAAGAGAGTGGTGAGTAGAGAGGTATACAGATGGGATGGGCAGGAGAGAGAGGAAACCACAGAATATAAGTATCTTGGAGTTGTGATACAGGCAGATCTAAGGTGGTCAGAGTGGTTAAGAAGGGAAGATGGACTTTAGGACTGCTCGGCCGGGTGTTGAAGGGGGTTAGTGGTGAGGTAGGTGAAGAGAAAGGCATATTGTATGATGGTTCATCCAGTGTTCGAATGTGCTGCCTTGGAGTGGGATCCATACATGGGGTTGCATGAGTTGGAGAAGCTGCATAGAAGGGCAGCGAGGTGGGCAATGAACAAATGGAAAATGCAGGCAAGGTTGGTGAGGAGGAAAGGAACTTTAGGCTTAGCGTGGTGATGAAGGAATTGGGATGGTAACTGTTGAGGAACAGGAGGAGAGTGGAAAGACTGGTCAGATTGTATAGTGTGGTGAACGGGGAGGGGGAATTTTGGCCTACAAACTAAGGAAACTTGTAAGGGTAAAGTTAGCAACAGTGAGAAAGTTCAGAGGTTGTGGAGAATGGGGTACCCAATCGATGCTGGTGAGGGAGTAGAATGCATTGCAGGAGGAGTTAGTGAGTGTGAGGGGGGTTGGAAGATCTAGGAAGGTACTAGAGCATTGGTGTTGCGGGGATGGGAAGAGCCTGCTCGCCACTAGGCGTTAGTCCAATTGCAAGTATAAAACTTAGCCACTTATTGCAAAGCAATATATTGCATGACCAATAATATAGTGCCTTGTGGTTTTCAGATAGTAATTTGTAACAGTCACATATTTAATTTGTGTGTTTATTCATGAGTGAGGTTTACTAATTAGGTGCCTACAGGTATTTGTTCATGTCAATATGATTGTGCATTTATTATTTTATTGCATAGTGGTGATTTCTAAACTCTTTTGACACTTAATTCTTCCAATAACTATTAAAAGTCATAAACATGTTAGCGAAATCATATATTCGTGCCATTAATTGTGTTTAGTGGCTATCTTTGTTTTACAGTTCTAATATATGAACTTGTTAAAGCTCGGTAAATGACATCTAATAAAATAGTGTTTACTATAATTAGCAACAATGAGTGTTTAATTTAAAAACTTGGAAACAAAATAATGTGACAATGTTAAGTTTGGCTATAACACCTAGGCCCCTGCATAGGCTGCGTTCTGTTACTGCTGAAATCACAGAGATTACAGAGTTTTTTTCTGCCAGCAGTATCGGGACAGTTTCAGTGTTAGTGGAAATCGTGTTTGTCTCAGTAAGAATAGTTTCGGAACGATGGCAATACAGTACTAAAAGAGGTTGTAAATATAAGCAACAAATTGAATCAACTGATATAAGAGAACCAATTTGGCTTAAAACACAATTTATTAAATCATATTTTACCCAAAACCGCGGGTAGTTTACGAGTGCATGGTCATTCTAACATTTTCTGTTAATAAGTGTATATACTTATATACACATACATATGGTTACGTTGACCATCTATTACTTCAGTTAGATTGTTGTACATGTACCACAGTCACAAAAATCCTGTAATTATATCACCCAACCTTCTTAACATCCATTAGTTCTACACTAATTTTTTAAAACTCCCACCATCACTTATTTCACTGACACTACACAACCTCTGCAGCTCCAGTAATCTCAGTAGTCGTCCAGCCTCGCACAGGATGCTTACACGAAAGCCTGCGAAAACAACTGGTAGTGATCTAGCAGTTTCGTTACTGAGAGTAAGGAATCAGTGCAATCAGCAGTAATGGAACGTGGCCCTAATAGGCCAAAAATTTAAAATATTGGACCTGGAAAATAACATTGAGCTTCATCTCTATCTTCTTTGCTTCGTGTGTTGTCCCTTATGTGTACCTATTTACAAGTGCCAACTGTAAGTACTTGTACATCAATCTATTATATTGCTTTGTTAGCCTAGTGGCCTATTTCCCGCCTTTCTCAAGTAAGGTTAGGTAACCTAACCTTACCTAACTTAATGAAGAATGGAAACTGAATTGTAAAATAGCTGAAACTAACCAAACCTGACATGACCTGACGAAAAACTGAAAATTTCGAAGTTTGAAAACAATTTTAGTTATGTAAGTTAAACGTTCATAGAAACTGGTTTTATTAATAATCTGTACCTCTAAAATAAATAGTTTGGCCAGTAGGTTACACTGAGTAGTGATTTTACATATTTACTCTTTATTCATTCTAATGGGATCTTAGCATTCAAATGTCTTTATAACTTATTCTTTGAGCACTGCTGTAGTTTAAGATGATTATTTTCTGCAAATTATGAGAAACTAATGAAATAATTATTCCTAACGTATGATTTGGTCTAGCCTACCTACATGAGTTTTCTGATAAACCTAATATAATGGATCAGTAATGCTTAATGTGGGGAGATGGACATGAGGTGAGATAGGACCTGAGGAGATAGGTAGCATTGATTTGTAGGTGAACAGAACATGAATTTTGCAGTAAAATTTGGCCATGCCATGGGACCATATTTTGAACAATCTTTCAGAGTAAGGGTATTTTTCACTTCTAAGAACTCTGTGGGCAAGCATGAGGTAGATTGGCTAATATACAATAGTGTACATTTTGTAATTACATTAAGTTATATCGTAGTTAACCTTATGCAGAATTATAATAAACACCCAAAAATCTTGCATAGTTATCGGTTATATTTCTCAATATTTTACACCAAAGGAATTTTATGACCATACGTGTTAACACTTTGTTAAGGTTTGTGTTATTTTCAAAATACCTTCCTGTGGTTTGAAAGTTTTAAAACCATTCCTTGAATAAATGAAGTGAAATAGCATTAGGATAAAAATGAAAATGGTCACCTTAGTTTTTTTCCCCCTTCATATTAGTACTGATTGCTATTTTGAATTTTGCTGAATTATGTAACCTACTTTTGCCGCATTCAGTCAGTCACAGTAAGTAATTTTTGTACCAATAATTATCAACTAAAATAACTTGTAAATCAAAGTAATTTAACTTAATCCTACATACTCGACAGAGTTTGGATGAATGGCAAGAGCTAAGGAAGTGATTAGAGTAATGGGTAGATAGCTAGAAAGTGTACATAGGAAATATCTAACGGAATAGAAAGAAGAAATAGAAGTATTTTGACGACTATCTTAACGTGGCAAGGCTGCCTGAGAGACGTGCTTAGTACGTCAGAGGCTTAGTGCAGAAGCGGTAAGGGTGACACTGTAGGCCTATACACATTGCGCCTTCTAGTTGCTAGGCGCAGGTCACTGAATTTGTGTGCTGACTTCTAACCTTTATGAGTCACTTAGCGATGGCCTTTTTGTTTTATAACATAAATATTCAATTTAAAGGTATATTGTACTTGCATACCTTGTAGATTCTGCACAAGTGTTTGAGTGGAACGATAAATAGTTATGAAGCTAGGGTTGCCCAGGAGCCTCGTAGGAAGCTAACAAATAGAAAGTGGGATGTATAAAAGGTAAGGGTTAAATTGTAAAAAGGCAACAGGTCCAGGTGGTATAGAAAACAGCAGTCTTTAAGTTTGACATTGTAGTTTCTAATAAACTATTCACATGTTAGAGAAATTTTCTATTTTAAATTAATAAAACTCTGCAATAAGACTGTTTAGACTACTGAATGTAATAGGACCTAGGTCCCTAGTATTTTTGTCTGGTAAGACTAAGCTAAGAAAATGAGTAAAGTGAATTTGTTTTTCTGGTTACTGTGCCACTATGAACAAATTTTTCATTAATCAAGTTCCAAGGCAATTAAAATTTCTTCATTTTATCCATTAGGATAGGTTATGTTATTTAAAAAATAATTACTACCGGTACCTTCACCCTTGAAAATGTGGCTGTTAGCTTTTTATTTTTTATACATTTTTATTTATTGATTTTGTTTATTGTAACACCACCACTAGAATATACAGTAATATATTCTAAACAGTTCATTATCAGTCAGTAAATTCCAGCTCGTAAAAATACTTTAGATGAGAACCCATGACATGAAAATGACTAGGTTTGAATCCCATTTTAAACACTTAAGACCTAGGCTACATTCTTACTAACATGTAGCCAGCGTAGCATACTACGCTACATTTGCGCAGAACACAGAAGTGTCCAAAATTATTTGTGAAACTAGGTATTAAATTGCTTTATTCTCCACTTTACTAATTAAATTAAATTTAAAATATTTGTTGTTGCTCTGTACATAAATAATTAAAATAAGTAATTACTTTTACAAAACTTCATAAATATTGAAATATAGGCTACTAGTGTAGTATCCTTACTGCTTCATGATTGGTTGGGCACGGAACATGGTGTAGGCACACAGAAGTTAGGTTCATCAACTTCTTGTGTGCTGATCACGTGCTATTTTCCTGTGGACGCGCTGTTTGTCCATGTAGTGGCTGCTATCTATTAACACACGTTCAACTTCCGTGCATCTTAGCTGTTTCTGTGCTGTTGTCGATGTAGCCCAGGTATTAAAATTCAACTATTATTTTTTGGTTATTTTGTGGAAATCTGAAATCTACCTATGGATAACTAAAATGTTGCCTTGTTTTTTATACTTCAGGAAACAGTTTTTGAGAAATTTAAGCCAAATATTGTAAATCAGGAATAAGTATGGTAATTTGTATGAAAAAAGTTTGTCAACTTTTTTTTTAGTGTTTGTTTGATTACCAGTTTATAAAAAACAGCACAAATACGAGAAATTTGATACTTAGTCTCGAGTTCTTGTTTTCTATTTATTGTGGTTTGGTGGTCGTAATTTTGCAAGAGAAAAGTGGCATTGATTTTTTCCTACATTTCATAGTCCCTGAATTAACAAAATTTGGCACAAAACTTATTGCTCAAAACTGATTGCATGTGGCGTGAAGACCCAAGGCAGCATTTTTGACCACAGTGTAAGTTAGAAATCTGTTTTTCGGAATTGACGGAAAATATTAGGCCTACAGTTAAGTTTTCAACTTTTAATTGGGATACATGACATTCACCTTTTTTATTATAGGTTCTCATTTGTCTTTAACGTTTTATTGCTCTGATCTTTCATTTTGGCACTGTTACCAACAAAATAATCTACTTCAACTACACTTTCTATAAAATAGACTTGGTCTATCATGTACATTATTGGTAGAGATTATGGTATATCGCAAAAATGTTTTGTGTCAACATAGTCTTGAAAACACTGACACAACGTAGCTGTCTGCAGACCAATAACATGCATTAAATATTAAAATAGCTGCATTCTTATTGGCTCAGTCAAATAGGGCAGTAGCTCCACGTACAAGGAAAAGCCAGTAATCTTTTGATAAATTGAACGTATGTTGAAGCCTAGCAAATAGTCAAGTTTTTCCGCGATAAACCATCATCTCTAATTATTGAAAGGCTAAGTTTTTGATCTTTTTTGTTTTCAATGCGGAATCAATCACCTGACTATATTAATTAAAAATGGGTACACCTTATAACGTATAGATTTACGACAGGGAACATCAGAATTTTCCGTATGTATACTGTGCAATTAACCACTATGCTTCTTGGATGTATGTTTAGGCCAATCACCATGTATTATTAAACTGTGAATGAAATTGACTATAGTAGTAAATATTGTAATCAAAATTCTCAGAATAGGAAATAGATGAAGAAGCCCTGTATGCTTTGACACCAGAATTTATTAAAACTTTGGTGCCTAAAGTAGGCCAGCAAGTCAAGTTGATAAGAAGAATTGCAGAACTGAAGACGTCCTATGACTAAGTTGGATGTGTCAGTACCTCAGGATGGACATTCTTTAAGTACAGCTAAACATTAGTTAAACCCTTTTCTACAACCTTTCTAGAAACTGATGCAAAACAGCAACACATTGCCATCATACACTGACTTGTATGCTAGCAGTGCGGGATAGAAAGTGTTTTGTTTTTATTTATCTTTCTTGTTGAAGTCAAATGTAAGCAAAAATATTTATGCGCACACAACTGTTTTTTAACAAAATAGGTAACAGACAAAATAATTAAGTAGTATCTGGCTGCACAAAAGTCGTACTTAAAAGAATTATTTCTGGTTTGTGCATCACATCACTTGTAACTAGGATATTATGTACTATCAAAAATATTAATTAAAAGATATTATAGTTTATTTTTTATGCAAAAGCAGTAAGTATTGTGCAAATTGCGTTCAATGCCACAAATGCATCTTCAATACATGCATTCAACATTTTAATGGTGTATACCTTCTTCTACAAAAAAGTTAGCCATGTGAACTAAACAAAAAAATTGGTAGGATGCTAGATAGAACACTAGTTAGTATACTCTTTAATGTACCAGAAAGATGCTAGTGTGTACTAGCCTTTGATATAGTAATGAATGTTTGTTGTTGAGTGGCTCCTGTTGAATGGGTAATTCAGACAATTTCTGATTATTTGCATTTTTAGAACTTAATACTACTGCCAGGGGGCCGAGGTGGTTTAGTGGTCGTACCTTTCGCCTCCCACCTGGGTGATTATAGAGTTGGATAGTTTGATCAGCAGTTTATCCTGTATTTTTATTTTGTGAGTGAGAAACGTAGTGGACATTGCTGTTAACCAGCATGTTTCCTCTGGGAGCTCCAGTTTATTCCCTCAATTCCATCCTGTTCATCTCGCCCTCTCCTCATCCATCCCTCGGGCAAGATGGGTGATAGGCTTGTCTCACTAGTCAAACACCTGGCCCAACCTTCACCTCAGCCTTATACACAATGCGGCCTGCCTGAAGCCACGAACACGTGGATATTAAATACTACTGCCAATTGACTTGATATGTATAAATTGTACATTGTGTAAAAAATTCTTGCAAACAGCAATTTTATGCACAAAACAAGTGTAGATTAATCATTTCAAAAATCTGTCTTTACATATAGCCTACAGCACATTGATAGTGTTGCACTGTTAGGACTAGCAATTTCTAAGAAAACTAAAATAAATATGCAAAATTTATGAAACTAAAACACATTTAAAACTTTTATTTTCATTCCCAAGTCATGACCAAATACTATATTTTAGTGCTTTTCAGAATTGCCAAATAGTGTTCCTTTAGGTGGCTGTAGCATTAAAATGTACAAACTGTAATCAACAAATAACAAAACATTCATTGGACGTTACTATTAGCTTTCCACACAGATGTACTGGGTTGCTGTGTAGTTAACATAGTACACTAGCTGAATGATCTAAACTGTCGTTGAAGTGCATATATATATATATATATATATATATATATATATATATATATATATATATATATATATATATATATATATATATATATATATATATATATATATATATATATAT
>PNEQ01069714.1:0-28736 GCA_003012365.1 Medauroidea extradentata | reverse complement strand
TGATACTACTGTTGAAGAACAGTTTTTTCCAACGAAAGCCAAATGCAGTTTCAGTCTGTCATTACATGTCCAGCAAGCCTGATAAATTTGGTATAAAATTTTGGTTGGCTATTGACGTTGAAAGAAAGTTCATCTTGAATGGATTTCCATGTTTGGGAAAAGATGAGAAACTACCTACTAACCATCCCCTTTCAGAGAATATTGTTCTTCGACTGGAAGAACTATATCTCGACACTGGGCAGAATACCGCAATGGACAACTTCTTCACTTCTGTAAGTTTAGCAGGTAATTTTATGGCTAGGGGTACAACTGTTGTGAATACAGTGAACAGAGCTAGAAGAGACATTCCAACTGAAGTCAAGAATGCACGCCTTGCATTGTAGGAGTTATTCATATTGAAGCATAATGACTGTATACTTACAGTTTACCAGGGTTAAGGTAAATTAAAACGTACTTGTCCTTAGTATTAAATATCGGTCACTATAGGTGGGCAGAAGAAACAATTTCCAGAAACAATAATAATTTACTACAACTCTACTCAATTTTTTATAAGTAGTTCAAATTCAACAAAAGCAGCATTCCGATGCTGGCCACTCCAATTATTCGACAACATTCTTGCTTGGCTGGCATACATTCCTGACTATCGTTCAAAGAAGTTACAGGCTCCAGTTTCAGCTGCAGAGTTTTCATCATAAAGCTAGAAGTACCTGAGAAATCGCCAAGAAGCAAAGGCAACGGAGGGAAACAATCAAGACACGGTTCCATCCAAAAGCAGTAAATGCCATCAGTGCCAGATTTTGAAATGTAACGGAAACAAAATTACTGAAGTTTGTACAGTCTACATGAAATACGTTCGTGGTAAATGCACAGGCAAAATTGCAAAAAAAATCAGTCTGTCTGGTTTGCAAGGGAAAAGCAAACATATAATATGAAAAACATTTCTCTCAAAATGTAAGAGTTTTGCATTTTACAAAATCTTTGTAGATTATGTGTGTTATACTGACTGAAATTAATACAACAAACAATTGTTATTTAAATTCAGGAATATTAGTAATGTATATCTATTAAAAATATGTATTAGCTGTAAGGTGACGCACATAATATTTTGATTTGTATCCAGACGAAAAAACAATGTTATTAAAGTGTTTAAGAGTCATTAAAATCTTCAGTGTAATATTAATTACGAAGAATTCATGCTAAAATATTTATGTGTAACTTTAAACAATAAATACTATGAAAAATATACATTTAAAACCAATTTTGTATAGTGCGGTCAAAATGACCGTTCTTGGGAGTTAAAGGGGGTTAACACATGTTGGGAGTTCTAGTGTTAAGAGATTGAATCATACCTTGCTATGTATACATATAAACAATCTCTTGACTAATATAAATAAACGCGATATAAGGCTTCATTGTGAAAAAAATCTCGTCAGTTGTAAGTCGTGAGGCACCGTCAGCGGGCAAAGCACTATGGCAGCATTGCAAGTGATCGCTACATGCAGCGCTGCTGACCCCGCTGAATGAATTGCTGCAGCGCTGTGATTATCTTTGGGCAAGACTTTTGTTTGTTTACCTTTTACCAGATGTTTTTAATACATAACCTTACATAATGTGCTCGTGACATCTTCGTGCAGGTATCAACATCGTGCATGCATATATTTACGTGGAAATTACTTGATTAGTAAAATTATACACCATAATTCTGTGGCAACAATTGGTGAAGTGCAAGAGGGAAGTGACAAGTGTTTTGACTGACTTCACTTTAATTCGTTTTCATATCTACAAAGACGAGAATTAATTGTTTCATTATTTTTAAAAACAGGTGTATACCTTCAGATAGGAAGACAGAGGCTACACAATCTAAAAGTGTTTCGGCAAAGTGAAGTAGGCCTACATACGAACGCCTGCCCCAACAGTGTTATATCTGGTAAGTAATGTGTTAGTTTTTTTGTTTTAATTATTTACTGTTGTAAAATGTATTGTTTTTTTTATTAATAGAAAAAAACTATAAAAGAGTAGTTTTCAGTCAGGTTCAACAGAAATAATTACATAAATCCAGGAATGCATGAGTTACGATAATGCTATATTCCAAATAAAGTCATAGTGGGAAGAGGTAGGCATGTCTGAAACAATGATCATTTTTAGAACTTCCTATGAAAGTGGAAACTGAACAAACTTTTAGGAATGCAAGCCTAGCGGCTTGAATTTGTATTTCTACTTACTATGAGGGTTAATCAGTTCAAGTATAGTAGTACAGTGTAGTATATTCATCTATCAGATCTTTTTGTGTAGGCTTACATTTTTTCACTAAGCTATTGGACAAGTCATGTCAACAAAATATAATTGGTATGAAATTGTTATACAAGAAGTAAATGTAAATTCTTGACATGTTCCATAGTCCTCTGACTACAGCCACACAAGTGGGCTCAATGGAATGAGAAACAAATAAATAAAATACATAGACTGTTGCTTTCATAAGAACATGTTTCTTTTGTTGACCTAAGTTAGTGTTTCAAAGATAATTTTACTAGGCGTGGGTTAATGTAATACAGCCTACATGCCAAGCTTTAGGAGTAGGACCTAGCTTAATGGCAAACACAACTGGTTTGGGGGTGAATGGAAAAATGAGATTGTTTTACAATAACTGTGTGCTATATGTAGAGGTAGGTGGCGGTATCAAGTTGCAGAATAACATTTGTAGGGTATGATAGTGGGTTGAAGAGAACAAACTGAAATAAACTTGACAAAGACTGTTAGGTTTACAAAGAAGAAGGTTAGGAATACTGACATAGGCTATACAGATGGGAAGGACAGGAGATAGAGGAAGCATCCAAATACAAGTACCTAGGGATATTGTTGCAAGGAGACTAGATGGCAGGTGGAAAGAGTCGTGTCTAAAGAGAGAAGGGCAATGGTGTTAGTAGTGACTGCGAATGTTACATATAGTAGCAGGGTGGGACCTGTACGTGGAATCGAATATGCAGGAGCTAGACAAGGTATAAATATGGATGTGAAGGATAAATGGAGAAAGCAGGGGCAGGCTGGAGAGGGAAAGGGAACTTTTGACTATCAGTGATGTTGAAATAACTGGGATGGAACTCGTTGAAGGAAAGGAGAAGTATGGAAGATCTGGTCAGTATGTACAGAAGAGGGAGACTCTAGTAAGTTAGGTTGCCTATTAACTAAAGTGGAGTATAAAGGAAGAGTGAATAACAGCACTAAGATTCAGATGATAAGCAAAATAACTAGGTAGACAGTCTGTGCTTAAGTCAGTGAGGGAGTGGAATTAGATTTTAAAGGATTTGGTAACAGTGGGAGGTTAGATGGTTTAGGAGAGGTTTGGTGGGTGTTTGAAGAAGAGACTATAGCTTGCCACCAGACAGTTACCTAATTTGTATCAAAGTTGTAAGGTGCGATACAAAAAAAACTTGTTTCTGGAGAATAAACTAAGTTTTATCTATGGCCACAGTGTTTGTCAGCTAAAGTAATATGTCCATTAAACTAATTATTTCATGTTTTGTTTTACTAAGATGATTTAACTGTTTCAGGAAAACTGCCGTCAGAATATTTCCATCACCCTGAGGGCATACCATCTGGATTAACAAGTATTATTTCAACACTGAGTTATGAGAAGATAGTAACCAGAGACTTTACTGTAGGACTACTACTACTGACAAGAACCAGCTAGATCTGAACTGCAGCTTCCTGATAATTACGTGTCACCAGTTGTGGAATTGTGAGATTATGTAGAAGACAAAATTTGTGAATTTAGTGTACTAACCGTTTTTAACACGACATGTACTCGGATTTGTCAACTTAGAAGTTTGTACATGTTTCACAAAGTAGGGAATTTACAGAACATTTAAACATTCAATTAGTAGACAGACACAATATGAGGTTATAGTTAACTATTAATACAGTAATATTACAATTACAATACCTGGCATTCAAAGAACTTGAATATTATAATTACAATGCCTGGTAGTAAAAGAAATTGAATATTACAATACCTGGCAGTCAAAGAATTTGAAAAATATTGAAGACGATTACATCACAGGAACCTAAGAAAATATATACTAACAAATAGCAACAATACAAATAATTATTAAATTTTATTACAATGAAAATATAAACTAACAAATAGCAACAGTGCAAATAATTATGAAATTTAACTACAACAGTGTGATTCAGCACCCTTATGTGATAAAAAGTTTCTATTTTGAGGAATAAAATGCTTTATTTAGTAGGTACAGCTTTAGTTGCTTTATAAAATAGTCAATGGTGCGTGCTTTGTGTGTATTTAGTAAAAAGGAAGGAAGGTTATTGATGAATTTGATTCCAGTTTGACATGGACTTCTTTCAAATAAAACAGTTCTGTAGGAGAAGTAATGTAGTTTCATATTATTTCGTGTGTTATGAGAATGTATAGTAATGTAAGTGTAGTACATTTTATGTTTTTTTTTGTTGCAAATAAAATTATTTGATGTTCAATACAGGATCCCCCAAGGCAGCTTTTGTTTAGGCCTATATGTGTGTTGATAATAGGATAAAAACAAAATTACTGTATAACCTTCATACCTTCAAGTCCGCTATAAAATAAGCTAATGTTATTTCAGTTATCTGGGAGCCAGTTGAGTAACAAATTGGCCTGAACTAGGTCGGTTATATGTTTGGGTAGGCGTACTGTGTCTACGAGTCGTTCGCTAGTACTTACAACAAACGTCACACTGAATTATCAGTTTTGTTCGGAAAATTCACGCAATAAATGTTCTTAATGCCCTAATAGGTTATGCTTCATGTACTATTACAAAGAGCACAAAAAAATAGTTTGGGATTTGGATGACGATCATCGGTAACATTTACAATATGTAGCATAATGTTTGGCTGCTGTCTACTGAGAACCAACAGATTGTTTACAATGACTCTACTAAAATAAATTATCACAAAAATTCGTTTTTATTTACGAATTCCAATTACAGGCCTAAACTATTTAATTACTGTGCAACATAACCATGCAATCTCATTCGAATAATTCACGAAAAGTCGGCATTGCTTTCTTCAAATTAAAACCACTGGAAAGGTTTTGAATAAATAAATTCGTGGACGTAGCAAGTATGCTACTTCGTCAGAAATATTATTCACATAAACACTATTTTAACCTCTTCCAAATCATCCATTTTTTTATTTATGCTGTGTTTATATTCGCTAAGTGGCCCTTAATGAGTTAAGGGATCGAATTTCGATACCTAAACTAAGGGCTGGTACTTAAAGGATTTTAAGTGTCCCTTAACATTGGTGAAACAGTTATTTGTGTTAGGGAACACTTAATTTTATTTTTAGGGGTTGTTGGGAAACCAGCTCTAAGAAGCAAGTGGCAGCGCACACGTACGCAACACTACAAAAACGAGTACAGCGAAGCCCAGGGAACTGTCGAAGAGCTAATAAAAGAGCACAAAGCACAAGAGTGGGATAGCAAGGTAGCAGCTTTAACCACAGCCGATAACTCGCTGTGGAAAATGATGCGGTGCCACACAGGTAACTATAGTAAAGTTGCTTACATTCCGGCTGACAAGGCTAACCTACTTGCAGACGAGCTCGAGGCAATTTCCCGACCAAACCCGTACTTGCATCATATTTCACTATCATTTTACTATACAAACATTTTCCTTCAAAATTGAAGCAGGCCAGGGTGGTAACTTTTCACCATAAGTTACTTGTATAACATGTTCATTGTTCACTGTGTTTTATATTCATATTCAATAATTTTTTCTTTTGAGTGGTATTGTATCGATAGAACATCCATGAAATAGAATAAGTGACAAGTAGTATTGGTATTGTACTATCCCTATATTGAGCACTAATGTTATCACTGGAATAGTAATTACTTGTACAATATAATATAGTCATTGTTTACTGTAATTTAAAATTATAACAATAATTTTTTGCCTCTTGTGTGTTAACAGTTTGACACAAGATGCTAGATTTAAGATATTTATTTACATGATTTAAAATTATATATCATTTTGAACTGCTTTTCTCCATTTATAATAATTCATAATACTTTTTAACATCTATTAATGCTTTAACGTGTAAGATGGGACATTTGGGTGTAAACCTGTTACGTCTCAATAAACTATTATTATTATAAACCAAGCTCATTACCATCCAGATACCGACCCATTAGCCTGCTCTCTACTCTCTCGAAGCTGCTAAAGAGAGTAGTCTGCCGGTGCATCATCCTTCACCAATCAACTCATCACATACTTTGTGACGAACAGTTTGGGTTTCGGTGTTGGCACTCAACAGTTCACTAGCTTACCCGACTCACTCTGAAAGCCACGAAGTCCATAGAATACAGACGTCACACTGTGGCGGCCCTGTTAGACATTGAAAAGGCGTTTGACAGGGTCTACCATCTTGGTCTGCTACAGAAACTAAGTAATTATCAGTTTCATACATACATCGTTCAATTAATTTCCTCGTACCTAAAAAAAAACCCGCTCATTTCACGCCAGTCTTGACAGGGATAAATCTACACAGCGACTGATACGCGCAGGTGTTCCTCGAGGTAGTATACTCGACCCTACCCAGTTCAGTATATATATTAATGAAATACCTACAGCCGTCGGCACTCAAATAGGATGATATGCCGACGACACAATAATATTTGCAACATCTATGATCAGGGATAGGGCCATTACACGAGTTCAGTCTGCCATAGATGCAATAGAGGCCTGGCTGGCAAAATGGAGTATTAAGGCCAATGCCCTAAAAACTGAGGCAGTTAATTTTTATACCTGGCGAGCACAACCAGTACAGCAGTTACACTTCTATGGCCAAAACATTCAATACAAAACCTCCCCTACCAGCACACAGACATCCTGAGGACGTCCGTAGGATGTGGGAACTGTCGTACTTAGGATGTTCTAGGAAAGCTCATTTCAAGTCCTTTTTATGTAGGAAAAGTTCATGGAAAAGTACTACCTATGGAGATCCCTAGGATGTCTGGCATACACATCCCTGGGACATCCCTAGGAGCTCCCTGGGATCTGTAATAAACGTATCCCCAAGACATCCTCAGGAGCTATCTTGGATCTGCATTAAATGAATCCCCAGGACATCCCTAGGAGCTCTCTGGGACCTGTATTAAACACATCTCTGGGACATCCCTAGGAGCTCCCTGGGACCTGTATTGAACACTTCCCTGGGACAGCCCTAGGAGCTCCCTAGGACCTGTATTAATCACGTCCCTGAGACATCCCTAGGAGCTCCCTGGGGCCTTTATTACATGCATCTCTGGGACATCCCTAGCAGCTCCTTCCAGCAGCAAAAGTAAAAGTTTAGTATTCAACACAAAAGAATAACAAATATATTTGTTTTAGTGATGTGTAAACTTAGTATTTAACACACATTCAAATACATATAATTGTTAATGTAGCCTCTTAAAATCTTTTGAATAAACAATTCGTCTGTATTAACATTTTTTTTAATGCTTAAACTTCCAAAAGTCTACCAGTAATAATAAAATATGTGTGTCGAAATTAATAAATTTACCAATTTCTTAACGCATATATAAATGTTATGAATTATCTACTAAATTAATTGCAACAAACCTCATATATTTATATAATATCGTGAGCTATCTAGTGGTCATATTAGGAACTTGCCTAGAAATCCACTACGTCCGTGGGAGCTACTGCTCGGATATCCCAGGGAGCACCTGCTCGGACATCCCAGGGGCTCCTGCTCGGACATCCCAGGGAGTGCCTGTTGGGACATCCCAGATAACTCCTGCTCTGACATCCCAGTGAGTTCCTCAGAGGAGCTCCGTGGGTGCTCTCTGTAAGGACATCCCTGGGAGCTCCCCAGATGAGGAATTTAGGATTATCCAAATTCGTCTTCCAGGGAGCTTTCTGGGATGTGATGTACTTTTCGAGGAGGAACTTGGGATGTCCTAGGGACATGGTTTTTCGGAGCTCTCGGACATCCGAAATATCCATCCCTAGGACATCCCGAGGATCGCATCTAACCCGAATATCCTCAAAGTATGTCCCTAGGACATCCTGGGGACTTGCTGTGCAGGTAGGGTCTGTGCAGTATCAGGGAATACAAATGTACCGTCACCTCCACTGGAGCACACACCTACATACACAACTTGCCGAGTCCGGAGCTTGGCTAAGGCAGCTGTATTCAGTCATAAACAGAAACTCCCCTTTACATATATACAACAGTTTTCTCATTTATCATACGCTCATCCGACCCATCCTCACATACGCTGCCTCTGTCTGGGGGATGGCGGCCCACACACGCATCACAAAGCTCCAGCGGTTCCAGAATAAGGTTCTACATCTTATTGTGGATGCTCCCAGGTATACTTCACCTAAGGACGTGAAAAGGGGTGAAAAGTGGTGAAAAGCATTTTCAATTCATCGTCGATATATCTTGAACCCAGCGGGCTAATGTTGAGTTTTTTATGTCCACGAGATACCAATAAAGTATTCTAAAACTGAATCAAAGTTTTCTTGAAATTTACTCTCTTAGGTGGTGAAAAGACCTTGAATGTGTTTTATATAAATCCTCGATATCTATCGAACCCGTCGAGATATACAATTAATTTTTGCTTCAGGATGATGATAACAGAAATCATCGCAAAACGGTTTTCAATTTTTTCGAAATTCGATTTCTCAATACTGTGCAAGGGTGATATGTGTTTTTTTAGTGAATGATCGATTTTGATTCGACTAAACGGGTTAGAGGTGTGATTTACACTTCAGTTGGATACTTATACGAATGTCTAAGATGTAAATTTAAAATATTTCGAAATTCGACACCCAAAAGAGTAAAAAAGCACAAAAATTGTTTTCCATCAACCCACGATATCTATCTAACCAGTAGCGATATTGAGGTGTTGTTCGCGTCAGAGTGATGTTTACGTAAATATTTAAAAAAATATGTATGTAATTTTTTTTCTTTATAAGAAACGTGATTATTAAGAATAAAACTAAGTTGGTCAATATTCAAGGCAGACGATCCGAAAAGCAGGAACGAGCAGCGAGAAACAACCCATACGGGAGTTTCACACTTCAGTAACCTATTGAGACATGGTGTTGTACAACATCTATGATCCCAGGACACAAATATTTTATTTATTTATTTTTTTAATAAAATTTTATTTTCATGAATTATTTCGACATTATGTGATGCAGTTGTTTGTTATTCATTTCTAAATTCCGGGAGGTTCTGGGCTCGAATTCCGTTAAAAGCTGCGTGCGAATGTTCAATTCTGACACACAAAAACTACAAGACAGGATCGAATTAGTGCAATTTACATGTAGCCTTTAAAAGGGGTAAAATTGCAGTTCGCTTTCCACTTAGGTTCCTCTACAATATCAGCTGACATATCGTCGTTATTCTGCCAAAAGTGATTAAGTCATAAAAATGCTATTTCGTTTAAAACAGTATTAAATTGTAGATATTAACAAAAATGTGGTATGTTACTATACTGTGACACAACAGTACGAAACGACGAATAGACTTTAAACTTGGGCAATTGTTCGTGAACAACATATACATATTCCTAACATTTTTATAATTTTATCTCATTTTGACTTTGTCACTTTTGGCAGTAAACCGACGATATATCATCTCATTAATCTCAAGTTTGGGGCACCAAATATGTTTTCGCGTAACCTTTACCCGCTGAAACTTTGTAATGACAATAAAGTTAAAGTTAATATTTTGAAAATATATAATTGAGGGCACCGTCACCAACGGTTGTGCACAGGGTAAACAGATGTTTCTCATTCGTTTAACCTCTTATCTTAGGTGTCTGTAATTACCCCACAAGCTCAAATTGGCAGGGCTATAAATAAGGCCCAGGCGAAGTCACTGTTAGTGGCAGGGATAAACTTAAAACTGCTTTTCGCATGGACAGCTATAGCTTCTTATCCTGCTGCAGAATTAGTTCAATTAGTCGCTTGGGCATTCTAACACTTGAGGACTGAAGTATCAATCTTGTGTACAAAGAAGTTTTTCAATTAAAGTAAATATTATCAGTTACGAATAATACTCGCGAGCAAAGCCGCGGGGACTGCTAGTTTTCGTATAAAAGGAGAAAATTATTTTTCCCAGTTTTTCTGTTTTTCCCCTTATCTGCTTCAGAACCATATTGGTTACTAATTATTTGATAAAAAGATCTTGTTTTCATAATGTTTATCTAGTTTTACAAGAAATTTTGTTTTATATAGCCTATAATTGTTACTTGTACGTCATGTAAAGTGTTGTCCCAGCCTCTTCTGAATGAACCTTGGCTTCTTGAAATACTGTATTAAACTATATAGTAGCAAACCATGTACCCGTGACCAACGATTAAAATATTTGATAAGAGAAAACAGGTATTCTCATTCAAAATAATATTGGTATTAGTTGTCCCAGCCACCAATTAAATAATAGACTTGACATAGCTGATCTAAACAACTAAGTCAACATTACAAGCAGACCAATAGCAAGAAATATTTCCCACATTGATAATTCAATCAACCTTCTGGCATCGTCATAATCTATTACTATTCAATCAATGTTTGCAGCAAAACACTGGAGATGGTGTCTTTCTTTGGTGTGAAGTTGACTCGGATAAAATGTATCTGATAGTTGGTGTTTTATGTAATAAGCAATAACAAATCCTATACTGGAGAATTTTTGCAGAAAAACTCAGGAGATTGATGTATTTGATTAGTGTGAAGTTTGCGTAAATGAAGTGTATCCGATGGAGTGTGTTTGGTGTAGTTTCACCAAATGCTCACAATTACAACATACCAAAATTGGAGTGTTTTTGCAACAAAACGGCGGAGATTGGTGTATTTTGGTTGGCGTGAATATGGCATAAATAAAGGGTAACTGATGGTGTATATATGTTTGGTGTGAATTCACTAAATTCACGCTATTACAACATACCAAAATTGGAGTGTTTTTGCAACAAAACTCTGGAGATTGGTGTATTTGGTTAGCGTGAAGTTGGCATAAATAAAGGGTATCTGATGGTAAATATTGCGCTTGGTTTCACTAAATTCACTCTATTACAACATACCAAAACTGGAGTGTTTTGCAACAAAATGCTGAAGATTGGTGTATTTGTTTAGTGTGAAGTTGGCGTAGATAGTGTATAGTGGTGTGCATTTTGTGTAGGTGGCTAGGCATATTTGCATTGAAATATACCAAAATTGGGTTTTTTTTAAGCAAAAAATGCTTGATATTAATGTATTCCTCAGTCTTTGTATGCAGATAAAAACACCACAAACACACTAAGAATGGTGTTTTATTTTGGTGTTTTTTTGGAGTATAGTGGTGGTGAATTGAGGTTTAATGTAGTGGTTTTTTGGTGTAACATTGGAGTATTTTTTTTCACCAGCGTAATTACTGTAACTGGTTATAATTTGTACCTTTTGCTAGCACCACTACGGAAACTATATTTTATCTCTCAGTGAAATTTCAGTTACAGAAAATTAATTATTATGTTTGTAACATTGTGATGGCAATATTAAGAACCACAGTTTTACTGTAATATTGACATCTATTTGAAATTGCTGAGTAAAATTATTTATTAAAATTATTCTTACTGCTTAATACTAGCATATTATTGTAGTATATATATGTAACTTTGTCCAAACTGCATTTTTGCTGCTCAAGTAGCTTGCATCACTATTGTATTTTTAATTACTTAATTTAATTGAAATAAAATTATTTCCTGGGTTAGGACTCCCGGACCCCCAGCTTGCAAGTTACAAATAGGGTTCAGGCACCCCCCCCCCTCATGTTTTAAAAATAAAAACCTGCATTTGCCACTGACATCCTGACATCCTCAACTCCATATACATATTTTATTATACCCTGATGTGTAACACAGGAATGTTTAAATATGCATCAAGGAGGAGACTGTCGATTAGGAGTTGTGTACACTATTTAAATTTGAAAAGAATCTTTCCATATAGTGAAAGTAAAAACTATTTTATGCTGCAAACACATAACAAGTACAAATAAAACCTTTGATCACTTAAGTCCCTGTTAAACAGCCATGCCGGCTACAATTCTGCTGGATAGCTGCAATATTATTATAAGCTACAAAAAAGTTACTAGGTAGCTACAAAACAGCAGTTTAACTGCAACTATGTTGCTTTACAGCTGTCATGTTACAGTGACCAGCTGCAGTAATACTGCTAGGCAGTAGAAACATTGTAGTCGCCAGCTGTAGTACAGCAGTTCTCAGCTGCAATATTAACCCCATGTGTGGCTATAATGTTGCAGTACTCGGCCAGTTATGCTGTTAGGTAGTTGAAATGTTGAAGTCCCCAGCTGCAATACGGCAGTTGTCGACGGCAATATAGCCCAGTGAGTGTTTGCATTGTTGCATTCTTTGGCCACAAAGATGCTATGTTGTTAAAGTTTTGTAGTTCCCAGCTGTAATGATGATATTGGGTCAGTTGTCGGCTGCAATATTTCCCCATGCTTGACTGTAATGTTGCCGTCCTCAGCCACAATAATGATGCTACATAGTACAAATGTTGCAGTCTTTAGTCATAATAATGCTGCTAGGCAGTGCAAATGTTGCAGTCTTTAGCCGTAATAATGCTGCTAGGTAGTGCAAATGTTGCAGTCTTTAGCCACAATATAATGTTGGGTGGCTACAATACAGCAGTTAAATAGCTGTAATATTGTCCCATGTGTGACGGTAATGGTGCAACCCTCAGCCACAATACTGCTGCTAGGTAGTTGAAAAATTGCAGTCCTCAGCTGCAATACAGCAGTTGAGCGGCTGCAATATTGCCCCATATGTGACTGCAATATAGCAGTTATCAGCTGTGCTATTGCTCCATGGGTGGCTGTAATGTTGCAGTCATCAGCCACAATAATGCTGCTAGGTAGCTGCAATATAGCAGTTATCAGCTGTACTATTGATCCATGGGTGGCTGTAATGTTGCAGTCATCAGCCACAATAATGCTGCTAGGTAGCTGCAATATAGCAGTTATCAGCTGTACTATTGCTCCAAGGGTGGTTGTAATGTTGCAGTCATCAGCCACAATAATGCTGCTAGGTAGCTGCAATATAGCAGTTATCAGCTGTACTATTGCTCCATGGGTGGCTGTATTGTTGCACTCACCAGCTGCAGCACTGCTGCTGGCCAACTATAATATTGCACGTATTGACTGTAACTTTAGAGTTATTTAATGACTGCAATTTTGTACACTATTTTGCACCATTGACAGTAACGACTGAAACAAGTAACTTTAATATTGCAGTTTTTGCAGTCAATCAGTTCTGCCGCAACACCATTTTTGTACGCCATCATGACCGATGCATTACCGGAACCTAGGGCAATGTAATTTCCGATAGGTATTTAATAGTTTTCTAAACTGCTGAGCAGCATGTTCACAATAATTTTCCCAGTTGCAGCACCTCCTAATGGCATAATTTGAAGCAAATCCATTTTAATTTGTGAATCATTCGCACTAAAATAGGTCACTACAACAGGGTAAAGCTTAGAATCATCATTGCTCCCATCCGCAGCAAACGAAAATGGAACTTTCTTCATCATACCTGCTATAACACTTTGTCGCTCACTTGCCATTTCTACAACTATTGCGGTGGTTTTGTGCGCCCACAACTGTATTTCATCGGTTCTTCACTCCTGGGGAACATTTTTCAGAGCAAAGTTCCAACATGATCAGTTACAGACACCGGCAGGTTATGTTCGAGAATGAAATACGTTAAATAGCACTCAGCTCGAATAACACTCAAATCACCACTTTGAACACTAAAATAAAAAGAACTGATTTTGGTTGAACTTCCTTCTAGTTAAGCATTCCTTGTATGTTTCGCTGTTCCTTCGTGAACTTTCAAGTCATTTTTACCACTGTGCGAAATGTTTGTCACACGAGCAATGAGCACAAAAAGCATAATTGACTACAGTTTTAGAACGTCTAACCCACGGCATTTCTTTACTGTAAGAATCTAAAAATACTTGGTTATACGATTTATTTTTCTGTTTACTCGCCATTTGTACTTGAACAAACCCGCGGCCCGAGAATTTACACAAATGCTTTAAAACAACTGAATCACAGTAGGTTTAGATGCACTCTGTTGCAAACGTGCGTGGCTTAGCAATGGCACTTACAGTAGGTTAACACACTGCGAATTGTTGGCAGATGTTTCTATCTTCCTTACCTAAGACTGCATTCGTGTGAATACTTTGTTGCAAACATTCTGTTACTGACTTCTGTGCTATGGACTTGGCCGAACAAAAACAGTGTTAACGCTGATCGGCATTCGGCAATCTTCGGTAATCTTCGTGCACAGTATTTTTCCACTACCGACGGGCGACATCATTCAGGATCAAGTGACATCTCATGCGCACAACACATGAAACGAAATATTTTCGTACTAAAACTCTAGCCAATAGTACAATAAGGCTCAAAATCGTACATTGTACAGCAAAATCGGAAGAGTTGGCAGCTATGTGCATATCAGGCAGTCTCTGGCTAGCCTGGGAGCTACGCTTGTAGTGAACTACAATAGTATGTGCTTTTTTACAAACAGCTTCTACATCTGGTGTTTCTTTTTTGCCATTGTTTATAGCAAGTTGCAGTGTATGGCCTAAACAACTCGATGTGACCCGAGACGTCTTTGACAATGTCAATTTCGTATTTTTTGCATTGTCAGATACTACATACAGAGGTAGATTCTTTGTGGATTAGCCCATTTATCTGACATTTCTAACGATGCATTAGAAATAGCAATGCCAGTGTGCTCTCCTGTGAAAAGTAAGTTCCCTAAAGTGTAATGTAAAAGTTAGAACGCATTTTCTTGACTTGTGGGTGTGAGCCGCGTCTGAAGATTGTCTTGCGACGTTTCGGCAGTCATTGCAGCTGCCATCATCAGGTAGTCGGAGTCGGAGACCAACTGGCAGATGCAATTTTTTTTCTAACCTACCCTAACTACTGTGTTATGTGTGAGGCCCGGCGAAGGAGTGGGACTAAGTGTGTCTCAAGACTGAGCCCCATACGCTTAAAAGGGGGAAGTTTCATGCAAAGGAGGCATGCATCGCGGCAGAGAGGAATTGGGCAGACATGGCCGCAATTAGGGCCATGTATCCTTCCCTAAGTGTATCTATAGTTAAGCCATACTCTAAGAAGAGAGGGAAAAACCGGCATAGTACCGTAAAACCCTCTCGACAGAATAGGAGTGTAACCACTCAGTAATTACATGCATTAAAAATAAAAATGGCACTGGAAAAGTAGGAAGGTCCAGGTTGTTACTGTTAGTAGAGTTATGAAGTAAGAATGGGCTGGGGAAAGGTACAGTATTTATTTTATTTATTTTTCTTTAATTTCAGTTTGGGAGGGCGCTGTTTTAACCAGGGCACTGTGGGTGAGCACAATACCCTGGTAGAGGACGAGGTTTTAAAGGCGCCTCGTCCTCCCATATCTCCAGTAGATACCTGAAGCAGAGTTAAAAATACACATAGTAGTAAACTTAAATAGCTCACAGGCAAGCCTGATGAGCTAGCATTAAATTAAAATAAATATATGACTAGAATAATACAATTTCGGGACTCGTGCTAGGCACAGAGAGATCTGTGTCAGCAGCTGCCCTCTGATTGGCTGTTAGTGATCCTGCGGCCAATCACAGCTTCAGCCAATCAAAGGCCTCGGCCGTTCCAGACCTACAGAAAACACCACAGCTAACTTACAGCTAGCAATTACTGTAATTAAACGTATTAAATTGTTAGTGTATACTATAATAAATAATTAAATAAAATAGAGCAATGCAACTTCAACAGCGGCGCTGCCACGTGAGCCATAGGCTGTACAGTGTATAATATCACATGTGCTGTGAAATACATAGTGCTTTGCAGTGTTGTTTTCGTGAAGAAAGTCTTGCTATAATGAAAAATATTACGTGTTACACCAGGTTTTCCTTGTAAGTGTAACTTGTAATTGTTTAGTATATTTGTGCGGATCCTGCCATGCATACTCAGGCCGGTACTGGGGCTGAAGGCTTCCAATCGAGCCTAAGCAGCATGACAGGTGGTGATGTCAGCCTTGTCAGCACTGGCAGAGAACACCTAAGTGGTGTCAATTATGCCAGGCCTGGAGGGGAGGTGTGTGGGTGACTTATAATTAATACCTGACTATAAGTAGCATATATATTACTAATCCAGGGCTTACAGTTAACAAGATTACCAGCTAATTAATAACTATTAGCGGCGCGGGCGCTAGATTGTTTTTCTCTGACATGCCCCCATATCCGGCCACGTCAGCGTGTACCCCAGCTCAGTCTAATGGGTACTCCGACATGCATTAGTCGCAAAAACGAAGGAAGGGATGGGGAGTGAATGTGTCTCAAGGCAAAGCCTCATACACCTGAGTTGCAGTTTCTCTAAGGAAAAGGTGGCGTGCATCGCGGCGTAGCAGGGTTGAAAATGAAGGCCACGGCCGCGATTGGGGCCGTGACCTCCCCCCGAAGAGAGCAAGAGTCAGAATAAGGGCACAGAAAAACCAGCACAAATAGGGTAGGGTGCTGGGAAAAGCTGTACGAAGGCGCGGCAGGGATAAAAATATCCACATAATTAAGTGGTAGGCAGTGATAAAGATATATATGTCTCGACATCCTGTTGCCAGAACACTAGGAAAGATGAGGTGGCTGGTGAAATGAGATGGGATTGGCCGGCGGCTCCGGCCAATCAGAATGGCGGCTCAGCGAGCCTGTTTTCGCCAGTTGGGCCTAAGCGATTCTGGTGGCGACAAGTCGAACAAAGCCAATTTGTCCGACTGCCGAGCTGTTGGGGATATTTCCGCGTCAGGCAAGCCCGGCACAACAATATCCAAAACAGCAATGAAGGCCAAACCTACTTCTCGGCGACAGCAGCAGAATACTGTACAGCTCAGCCTGCACACAGGCTCCATCTTCTCTCTTCTCGCAGACAGCAGTTAACCTTTCATTGCCGTGGTGGAGAGGGGACGTAACCCCCGGGAGCCACCCCTACCCTCCTCTCCAAAATAATCCGTCGGTTTTGAATGAGTGGCTAGGCAGGCGAGACATCCAGGATCTACCATGTGGCGGGCTAGGTCCACCGGCCCCGACGTCGAAGGTCCCCGATGACGTTGGTCCAAGTTCCGATGAATTCCATTTCTCGCTCCCCACACGCCCTGCAGTCCACAACCCGCAGGATCCAGCAGTTGGATTCGCTACACTTTGCATTTTTCAGCACCTCGAGATCCCACCATGCCGCCTTGACCATTGGACTGCTTCCCGCAGAGCGCGTCGTCCGTCTTCATGCCGAGCTGTACAGTTCGCCGCCGCAACCGTCGACGGCGCTTGTGCACCAGCCAGTTGGTCCACGAGTCAGTATTTGAGTATTCCTGACAACTCCTCAGCGAGGAGCCCTGTATTCGCCACCAACAGGACGCGCTCGATTGCAGATGCTCGCTGCCGCATGACTGCTGCGATCGCACCGCCCCCTACAGGCCAGGGCACCTTCGTTGCGATGAAAATGGCGGCACCTCCCGGCGCGCAGCTCCGCAGGGGCACGATGTTCACGCCATGACAGCCACAATACGAGCGCGGTCGCTAGGGCGAATCGCGAGACAGTGTATTTCATGTTCCGGACCACGAGAAAGTTTAGAAAACCGCGAGTAGGTCGCGGGGCAGGGGCCTTGCGAGTGGCCGGAGTCCCGGGCAATCACAGCGCCCGCTGGTTCTGGACCGATATTAATTAAGGGGGCCCATGCGCTAGAAGCGATTTTGGTCGCTTATAATGCTGATTCTCTTTAGGACCATAATCCCCAAGGCTTGCAATTAAAGGATATTAATTATTATGGCTAGCAGCATAAAATTGCTCTGCCATTTTACAGAAAACGTCTTGCAGAGGTTCTTGTTTAAGCTCCGCATGCAAGTATCTTATAGGTGTGTACCTAAGTGCATCTGCTGCAATTCTGAGACATTTATTTTGCAACACTAGTAAAGTACGAGTGTGCGATTTCGCGCAATATGCCCACGCAGGAGCTGCGTAGGTTAGAATAGGGCGGATTATAGTATTATAAATTATAAGTCCGTTTTTCAGCTTAAAGCTGGAGTTACAATTTGTCATAGGATAAAGTGCCGACATACGAGGATAGGCAAGGTTTCTCTTGCTCTCAACATGACTTCGCCGTGTCAGCCTTTTACACAGTATTATGCCTATATACTTCACTTCATTTTTATATGGAATATTATCATTAAACAGAGTGAGACGGGGAAGATTGGCTGGAATGTGTCGGCGTGTGTAAACCACAGCTTCGCATTTGCCTACATTAATTTTTATTCGCCACTGGCGGAAATAATTTTCTAGCTCATTGAGCATTTCCTGGGCCCGCCGAGTTGCGATCTCGGCACTTCTGGATCCCGTGTATATAACTGTATCGTCGGCATATACACCTAGGTTCATGTTCCAGTTAGGGGGCCGTGAAATATCGCTAGTATATAAGTTATATAGAATTGGGCCTAGTATGCTGCCTTGGAGTACTCCTGCCCTAATTTCTTTAAATTCTGAGGTCGCCCTGTCAATAGTTACAGCAAAGGAGCTCCTATCTAAATAGGAGACAATGAGTTTAATGTAACAGTCGGGGAAATGTTTCTCATACATTTTATATAGTAGTCCAGCATGAAATACCCTGTCAAATGCTTTCTCTACATCGAGAAAGGCTGCTACAGAATATCAACGCCAAACAGTGGAATGCTTTTTTCTAAAGCCAAATTGCTCATTAGGAAAAATATTCGCGTTTTGAATGTGAGTGTCTAGGCGGCGCAGCAGAACACATTCATGCACTTTTGAGACCGTATTTAAGAGGCTTATGGGGCGGTAATTTTGTGGCAAGGTCTGATCCTTGCCGGGCTTTGGAAAAACAATAACATTGGCACGTTTCCAGGGCGTGGGGAAGTGCGCAAGTGTCATGCGCTTGCATTTATGCACCTAGCCAGAGCCTCTAGTGTAGACTCTGGCAGCTGCTTAAGCACTATAGCTTGTAGGGTATTGAACCCAGGTGCTTTGCGGGGCTTCATACGTTTAATATATGTTTTACCTCGTCGGCATGCGTAAATTCAGGTTCGTCAGCTGAAGGCTGGCGAAGTCGCACTCGGAGGTCCCTATATATGCAAGCCACGTATGCTGGGTCGCAGGGTTGGACGTTCGGTATAAAAACTGTTTCTAAGTGATTGGCTACAGCCTCTGCTTTTTGCTGGGGCGTGTAGGCAGTGCCTGCTGAGCCTTGAAGAGGCGGGATAGGGTTGCGCTTATTTGTAAGCGCTTTTGTTAAGTGCCAAAGACTAATATCTTTAGTGGTGAGACAGGATAATTTGTTATTCCACTGGTCTGATTGTCAGTGGGTGATTTCTAGATTAATTTGCTCTCTAAATGCATTTCTATGTGCTCTGAGATGGCCTGTTCTACCTCGTGAGTAGCGCCTTCCCAAGCGATTTTTCTGTGTGATTAGCTGCCTTATATTTGCAGGCAGCGAATAACTGTGGGTTTTCGGGACTTTCTCGGGGACAAATTGGCTAATTCCTAGTCGAATTAGCTCTGTGATATGATTAATCGCAGAGTCTAATTCGCCGGGGGTGGTAACAGGATCTGGCAGATTAATTTCCTTGTCCAGGTACTCTTTAAAGGCTTCCCAATTCGCGTGTTTGTAATCTTTAATTTTTCTAATTGGCCTTTCGTCTGTTTCCAGTTGATCAAAATTTAAGTGGACAGGGTAATGGTCTGAGGCCAATTCATGTATTACTTCTAATGTAAAGGTCATATTAAGGCCTTTTACATATTGCAAAATCTAACATATCAGGCTGGTGATTTGCATGTGTTGGTTCAAATGTTGGTTCGTCGGGCGCATGAATTAAATAATTGTACCTGGTTTGGTGGTTAAATAAAGCATTTCCATTGGCTGTCCGAGTCCTGCAGCTCCAGGTGGGGTGTTTTGCATTCAGGTCGCCGACAGCCAATAGAATGGGGGATAATTTGTTAATTCATTTAAATCCGCGCGCGTGAGGTGCGGCCAGGTGGACAATAAATTGAACGGAAAGTTACTTGTTGGCCACCGGGCTTTAAACTGATACCCACAGCTTCTAGTGTATTTAGTTTAGGCTGTTTTGCTGCATGGCAGATTATTGTGTTTTTAATTAAAATTAAAACACCGCTTCCTGCATTATTTTCTCTGTCCCTCCTAAAGCAAGAGTATCCTGGGACAGAGAAACTGTGTTGTGGGCATAAATGAGTTTCATTAACTGCCGCGATTTGTATCTGGTGGCGAGTCAAATGATCTATCAGCTCCTGCTTCTTATTCCAGATGCCTGCTGCATTCCAGAACAAGCATTTGGCAATGGAGGGGGGCCTATTTGCAGGTCTGTTATCTTGCCTGGGGGTGGCATTGGGTTGTCCCATTCTTCTGGCCGACAAGGCAAAGCCCATCGTGGCCTTGCACGGCATCCTGGGCCATTTCTGGAGCCTTTATACACTCGCTTTGGGCTGGTCGTTCCTGATTGGCGAGGGACACCGACCTATCCTGACGGGGCACCTAGGGCGGGGTGGGGGCAGACTGCTTCGCTTGCTCGAGGCGAGCACTGATGGGCTTTTTGCTGGTTTTTGGGATCATTTTCTCCGTAGGTCCCATTTGAGGGGGGCGTGGGCTGCTAGGCCGATGTGGATTTGCCAAGGCAGGAAATTCTACCTCTGAGAATCCCTGCAGTGCATAAAAAGTCTTATACCTATTACTTGTAGGTATGGGAATGTTTTGGGCGTACCCAGGAACAAAGTTCTGGGCCTGGGTGCGATCTTGTGGGCCTCTTCCCACAGTGGTCCAGTCATCTAGGCTAGTTTGTGCCCAGGGGGCGCAGGAGGCCTTGAAGCTCTTATGGGGTTGGGTCTGTGCTTGCAGCGAGGCCTTGCTCTTCTGGTGGCGCATCTGCCTCTCGTCTCTAGGTAGGAAGCGCCACTTCTCGGCCGTGTAGGTCTTGTAGCCCCTGTAGTTGGCTGCATGCTTATCCAGGCAGCCAACACAAAATCGTGAGGACCTGTCGTACTTGTTCTCTAGGTCACAGACCTTCGCCGCACAGGCGACATCTAGGGGGGCGGGGCACACCTTGCTAGAGTGGCCAAAGTGTTGACAGTTGCTACACTGCAGGGGGGGAGAGATCTGGGTGACGGTAGCCCTCCACCTTGACTGCCAGCCCGCACAGGGAGCATAGCTCAAAGATGGACTTTGAGTGGTCATTATTAGGCTGCTCCACAGTAAACACATGTAAAAGCTGCCTGTCTCGGGTGGAGAGCTTGGGCTCAATGGTGCCAGGCTCGAATCATAGCTCGCGGAGCTCATCTCATATTCACGAGATGGGGATAGTTCGCTCAAGGCGCTTGATGCAAACCTTCATTTGCAGCTCGTGACATGGAATGAGCACACTGAAGGGGACGTTGACAGATTCTAGGACCTGTATGGCTTGTCTGTAATCTGCAATCGTCTGGGGCAGGTATTGCACCCCCTGTGGAACCTGTGGTTCTTGGTTTACTGGCTCAGTTGGTCCTTGAACAGCTCAAGGGCCATCCCGTATGTACAGTCCTTTGTGTGGTAGACTGTAATCGGGCAGAGGGTGGGCTTTGGGGCCTGAGGCAGGGTTCGGTTTTCCCTGTTGATTGGATCCGCTCCCGGAATCCATGCTTGCGCTGCTGGGGGTATGGACTGTGTCGTCCGCTTTTCGTTTTTTGGCATCCGCCATGATGCCTTGGGAGCGCAAGAACTACCTAATGTAACGTCTAAATATATACTACACTAACACTTAATATTTAAGATGACTAATGAAGAACTGAAGAGTTGGCTGCCGCTGTTAAAACAGCAGCAGACATAAACCTTTCAATAGTCTCGTTCCTGAGTACTTGCAAGCTCGCGTAAAAATAAAACTTGCTAACTAGCTAAATGCCCACCCAGTCTAAAGCAAGATTTACCCTCCTTGCACTGTGTATTTTCGTTGGCACGGTTACGTATCAGGCACACAGACAGGAGACAGTAAAGCAGCAGAAGGTCTGGTAGACTGGTGGACAGCAAGCACGATGTGCACGCAACGACAGCTGGAACAGAACTTTTTCCTTTCTTAAGAGTTGCATGTCCTTATATACCTGGTGTCTGCTTCCTGGTTGGCTGGGTCTGTCGGTCAATCACAGGCCTGCTTGCTCCTGATTGGCCGAGGTAGTTAGCCAATCCTGGTTCTCTTCTGGTGGACTTTCTGATTGGCTGGGTACTTGGACCAATCGTGCGCTGACTCGCACCTGGTTGGCTGGCCAATCCTGGAGAGTGTGTTGTGACTGCCCTCGGGTTGCTTGATTTCGCATCATCCACGAATAAATGTGACCATATTTTACTTAGCCGATATACATCTTCCTTGTTGATGATAGGGTGTTTTCATTATCTCTATTGCCTCTCTCATAGTTCTCCGACGATAATTACTGATGTTTATTGCGGAGAACTTGTCAAAATAGATGCAGTGTTTCGTTTCCATGGAGTGTTCTGCTATTGCTGACTGCTGGTTTTCGCATTTGTATGCTCTGATGTGTTATTTAATTCTTGTTGTGATTTTTCTGCCTGTTTGCCCTATGTACGCTTTCCCACATGAGCAAGGAACTTTGTATATTCCTGCCTGTTCTTCAGCTGGTATTTTATCTTTTGCCGATCACAGGATGTCTTATATCTTGTTGATAGGTTCCTAGATGGTATGTATATCGTGCTTTTTCAAAAGCCGAGCCAGTCTTTCGGTTGTACCTTTCATGTAAGGCAGGACTGCTATGTTTTTCAGCTTTTCTTTCTCGGATTTCCTGGGTCGGCATCGGATGTTCTGCTGTATTTCACAGCACGAGTAACATGATTCTTTTAGAGCTGCAGTGAGGTGTTTCAATTCTGCTTCCAGGTGCTGTTCTTCACATATAGTTTTAGCTCTGTGGGTAAGTGTAAATAAGACAGTTATTTTCTGCTAGGGATGATGATGAGAGTCTGCTTGGAGATATCTGTCAGTGTGGGTAGTCTTCCTGAAGACTTTGTGGCCCAAGGTTGAATTCTGCTTCTTGTACACCAGGACATCTAAGAAAGGTAGCTGGCCATCTTTTTCTGTTTCCATGGTGAACTGTATGCTGGAGTGGATGCTGTTGAGGTGGTCCCATAACTTCTGCAGTCTCTCCTCTCCATGGCTCCAAATTACAGATGTGTCATACACATATCTAAACCAGTGAGTAGGTTGATAAGGACTAAAGTTTATTGCCCTCTCTTCGAATTTGGTCAAGAAGACATTGGCCAGTAACGGCGAAAGAGGCGAACCCATTGCAGTGCCTTCTTTTTGGATGTGCAACTTTCCGTGCTCGACAAGCTTCACGAGTTCTTTGCTGGAGCTGTGTTCTCCCAGCTTCATTAACTGGTACTCTGGTGAATAGGGAGGCAACATCAAAACTCACCAATATGTCTTCAGGTTTTAACTAGATTTTCAAGATTTCCACGAAGTGAGAAGAGTTTTGAATATGAGAGGCAGGTGTGGGTATGGCTGGTTGTAAGAGGTTATTGAGGTGTTTTGCGAGGAGGTGGGTTGGTGAGCCAATCGCGCTGACTATTGGTCGAAGAGGAACATTCAGCTTGTGGATTTTCGGAAGGCCATAAATATTTGGCATCCTACTAGTCTTGACTATTAGGAGTTCCTTGGTCTCATTATCAATGGATGACTCGGCTATGAGCTTCTTTGCTGATGCCTCTACTTTGTGTAGAGGGTTACGACCGACTTGCGAGTAAGCAGCATCAGACAGAAGTTCCGAGATCTTGGCTTCATAGTCATTGGCGTTCATTATGACTGTCACATTGCCTTTGTCTGCCTTCAGGATCTTCACTTCTTTGTTGCAACGTAATTCTCTCAGCACTTGCTCTTCCTCTCTGTTGATTTTGGTTGGAGGTGGTTTGACCTTTCTCAAAATTCTGGCTGTTTCTGCTCGGATCTCATCGGCTACTGCTGCAGGGATATGAACAGCGGATTCTACACCACAAAGGTTATTAATTTAGGCAGTGGCATTTCAGAGACAAGTATACTACCGTTAACTGCGCGATGTCCACATTTCAGTAGTCAGCGACGTATAATTCACACCATCCGAGAAATCCTCCTGCATGGCGCTAGACATTTTTATAACTGTTGTTTCATAAACTTCTGGAATGACACTTCTTGAAAAAGTGGTGCGATTTGGAACTGTGTACTGTGGGTCCACTACATGCACCATTTCAATAAAACCCCTGTCACTGATAAGTGACAACACTGAAAGGTTGTAGGTCAAGTGCAATCATCCTACCAATACTGTTTGTTATAGCTACAGCATGGAGATTTTCAATCGAGTGCTTCAGTTTTTTGAAACAAACATGGGAGTGTTTGTTGTATTTGTTTCTTCTTGAGTAACAGTTTTTTCATTTTCTGTTGTAACAAAAGAAATTCACAGTATTGTTTTTTATGCAACATTAAATGTTTCTTCATGCTTGAAGTGCAACCAGAGGTAGTTTTCAGTTCACGTCCGCACGATTTGCACTTTGACTTAACATGAGAAATTTTTTTAAAGTATGTCCAAAAACAACTACGATGTTTAGACATCATCCGCAGCGCCAGCACAGCATCGTCACTTTCGGAACTCATTGTCTACAATAAAGGAAGTAAAACGGCGATTTCACGTTATTTGGTTTAGGCACACAAAAACGGTGAAAACGGAATGTGAGAACAAGGGAGAGTTTTATTTACAGAAATAAGCAGCCAGTCGTAAAAGTGGCAATACCTAAAGAAAAATTATCGGAAGTGTTACATGAAACACGCGCAGCATTTATGTTACTACATTCACGAGTTCACTGTGAATATTAATACTAACGTAACAAATATTATAATTAAAAACAAACTGAAATACATTCAACTCTCGATTATACGACCCTCTCGAAGTAACGAACCTTTTTCCAGGAACCGTAGAAAATTGAAAAAAATTTAATCCAAAGAAAATAGCAGAAAAGGTGTTGCATTTATTATGGCAGCTAATGGCTGCAGTTATTTCTCGAAAACTGTACTGCCGCACAGTGTGTTCTAAAAACATACCTTGCTGCCCCCTCCTACCGCAGAATGCGATGGCCAGCCAGCCGGCCTGAATGTTCCTTCCCATCCCCCGGCATCCCACCTGCTTCTTTCCCCTCAACCGATCAACCACTCGAATAAGGCCGTTCGCTCACCCCTTTTCCATCATATGCGCGCTGTAACTTTCTTGCCACTAATTTCTCGTGCTTTTGGATATGGTAGTCTGTCTTTCTGCCTGTGATATAACAATTATACGTCGTATTTAAGCTTTATTAAGTATCCAGCTTAATTACCATATCATTTACTGATTTATACACAGTAATGTTTATAAATAATTATTATTTTAACTAGTGAAAGCTGGACAGTTCACAATTTACACCACCAAACGTCCGGTACATGTCTCAGATATGCGTGGCATAAGGTAGTAGGACACTTAACAGCGCGTCTGGTATGAGTCACTAGCCCACATGTGCACTCGCGCTCACAAGCATGCACGCACGCGCAATCGGCTCGACAGTAAATAACAGCTGTGGATACACTTGTATATATCGGTGAAAAGCAAATATGAAACAGCATTGTGTAAGTTTAAAGTTGCTCTGTGAATGTGTTATCCAAATTTATTAACAATGATCAACGTCTCAATGTTAGTTGTAATTATTTACTGTTGGTGAACAAATTGAAACTAATATCAAATCCCTCTCCATGCACATTGGATGAGTGTGTATAAATAACTCTTGCAGAGAGAAAAATCATTATACGAGCAGCTTTTTTTCACACGACCAGCACAGTTAGTTAGATAAGCGAAAGAACTACAAAACAAAGGGCGTAGTATTATCATCACGTCTAATCTCCTGAGCGGAGTGTCAGGAGCTGACTAGGTAGTGGTCAAAAGTGGCACAAGTGATGCAGTAGTCATGTCGTGTATGTTATTTGAACTAACCAGTTTCCAGATAGGTCCTTGAGCATGCGTGTGTGGTTCCTCCCTGCCAAGATGAGGTTCCAGGAGGCAAACAGCTTTATCAATACGTACGTGCCAACTAGAATGACAGTTACCGGCAAAGTCTTAGATGTCAACCATGACATACATTCATCCTATTGAAATATGTTTACTATGACAATCAACAACACTGCGATGGTATATTGTAAATAGTTTCGAAACACCGACATTGCTGGCACTTAATTTACGTTATTTATGTTTCATTCTCATGAACTCATGCTCGACGTTGAGCTACAGAAAGGTCGTACATGCACGTCTAGAGTATCATTTATTCAAAATATGTCATTCTATTGAAAAATATTACTATTTCAACAAACTTTATCGTGGCTTTCTTGCAAATAACAATCCAAAAACAGTCGCTGCGGTCACTAGAATCTAGATTGTCATGCTTTTGCTTAATTTTGAGCCAAAGAAACACTGTATATCCGCTTCCAGTGTATATATTTATTTAGGGGTGGGCGAAGCTTCGAAATTTCTAAGCAGAATCGAATATTTTCATTATTCGATATCATATTCTAAATAAAATTTTTACTTCGAACTTCGAAAATATTACCACCATTTTCTGGTGGTTATTTAATCTTAAAAATTGTTGTTATTTGGCCAAAACTTGAAGATGGTGTCGAATTCACGTTATTATAAACGTTCAAAGATTTTATTTGAAACTAACCACACACATTGGCTAGTGGACCATGAAAACATAACCTTAATAGCGTACATACAGAGCAGCCAAAACGGCCGAAACTAAACCCTCAACAACAAATTTCATTAAAACAATAGGGAAACCACATCTTTAAATAATTTTTGTTTAGAGCCCGAGATGTTTAATCTTCGAAACTTTCGTTAAACGCTGCTAATTTTTGTAGCAACAACATCTGCTATATCAATTTGTGCCTAAATACAACTTACAATGATTATTGTAGATTATGCAGCAGAAAATTTTTAACTAAATGGTCGTAAAATTGCACTCAATGCGATGCAAGCCGTAATTAGAAAGGAAACAAGCAGCCTAGCCCGTGTCCACGGTCGTAGAAGAACAGGTCTGGACACTCGCCTATCTAACAATGTATTTTGCTTGACCCCCTTGTTGTTTGGTTGTAGTTCGTCAAGTTACCGAGAATGCCGTACTTTTTGGCGCTGTTTTCCGGGCGGTCGGACTCAAACTCTGTCAACTTTTTTCCATGGTTAAATTTGTAAAGTAAATAAAGATTGCTAGAGCCTTTTCTTAAATTTGTGAGCGAAGAAAGCATTTCATAAATTGATAACAAATACGTTTTGATAAATTGTTTATCTTAGCGGAGAGGAAGTGGGCGGAGTTTAGTCCGACCGCCGTAACATCAGCGCCAATAAACCACAATATTCTCGGTAACTTGGTGAACTACAGCCAAAAAACAAGGGGGTCAAGTTTCCAGGTGCGTGTCCAGACCTGTTCTTCTACGACTGTGACCGTGTCTATGGTTTACGTCCATCCATGTTTACATCAAGTGCGCCCTTAGAGTAAATATAGGGTAGAGGGAGTATTCTCTATACAGCTGCGTACGAAATTGTGTGTTCAACATGTATCACGTGACTTTAGTAAAATATGCGCAGGAAATTTGTAATAACATTGAGAGCCAAGATAATAATTGCTTAGTAATCACAACTATGTTGGGTTATTTTGGTACCTTATGAATTTATGAACTAAGAAGAGCATACTACCATATTATCGCATAGTATAATTGCGTAGAAATTTCAGAACGACAAATGTAAACAATGTTTGCCACGTTACTGTTTTCCTTAACCCAGCTGTTTTTAGTAAGAAGTAAATATTAGCTACATACTTACTATAAGGTTTTGAACCGAGATCTTGGTGACACCACATGACGAAATATATATTCTGGAAGGCACGCCACGAGTTTCTAACAACACAACTGCATTTTAACGCCGAGAAAACATAAATAAACGACACCAAACTCTCGAGACCATGTTGGACACACATTTGTGACGTCATGTTCCCTCTACTATATATTACCTCTATGAGTGCGCCATTTCGAGTGGCCTTAGTTACAAGCCATACAGCCAACAGCCCTGTCATAGCACATGCACTAAGGAAACGTACCGGTGCAGTGCATAATTATTTATGCACTTCAAAGTAATAATTTAAATTTACGCAACACGAGAGGCGGATCAGTTAAAAACAAATGCAATGCTGCTGGCCCACTAACTTTTTTGCAAGTGAAGTTGTGTGTCGATCACTTAATGACCATGGCCATATTGCGACCACGTTCAGAGATGCGGTATTCAGACGAAAGCAGTACGCACTTACTGGGAGTTTTTGATCGAAGTGTCGGCTAGGTAGGACAGTCTCTATCAGTCCTGTCGATTAGGCATTTTGAGCGAAATAGTTTTTTTCCCTTTCATTATAGGCGGAGGGTCAAATTGTGCCTTGTGTCTCTCACTGCCAGTGCGACATCAAGAAGCATGGTGAGAGTCAAAATGAAGAGATTTAAGGCATTCGCCCTTCAATAGAGTGGTAAGTACCTCCAGTATGGAGGACGAAGACATGGACTCCGAGGTATGTAAATCCAACGATAACATTCAGACAGTTCACTTGGAAAC
>PNEQ01069713.1:0-28735 GCA_003012365.1 Medauroidea extradentata | reverse complement strand
TATTTCATGTGAATACACGTCGTTTCCACCAACGTGCGCCTTTCATTTCCCTCACCTCTCGTGAGTATCAGGGCCCGGCCTTCTCCGGAGCAAGCGGCAGGTGCCGCTCTAATATATATTTTTAGTGCAGTGTTTTGTAAGTGTATTTACTTGTGTGTCGGGCGTGGAAGAGAGCCCTAGAATACTCTTCCCCGGCGTAACATTAGGTATTATCACGTAAGTGGTCAGTACAAGGGACAGTCACGTGGCCGACGGCCAACACGACCCTGAGTGCAAGAGTCCCGTGTCCGCCCGGGTAAATTCAAGTTTAGACGGACTGGCGCCCTTCCGGCAATCCAAGTCGATTAACGCAGTAAACGTCATCGCGCAATCCCCTTGTGCTATGTGGCCACGTCAGTGTCTCGTTTATTGCTGCAATTTGTACCTGGTGGCGAGTCAAATAATCTATCAGCTCCTGCTTCTTGTTCCGGATGCCTGCTGCATTCCAGAACAAGATTTTGGCAATGGAAGGGGGTCTGTTTTCAGGTCTATTGTCCTGCCTAGGGGGAGGCATTAGGTTTGCCTATGCTCCTCACAGATAAGGCAAAACCAACTGTGGCTTTGCACTTATCCTCTAAGGGACTAGTGGGATCGAACCAGATGGCTAATATTGAGCACAGCTGTGCGCAGAATTCGCCGATGTACGGGTCCTTTTTGCAGCAGGGCTCTGATTGATAATTTCTTTCAGTGCATCAAATGAGAAGGAAGGGGGCAGCACAGATGTGTTCTCTGCGGGGGTTACGTCCATACTGGACGTTTGGGCCATTTCAGGAGCCTTTATAGGCTCGCTTTGGGCTGCTGCTTGTCCCTGATTGGCCGGGCGCTCTGGCCTATCCTGGGCCGCCTGGGTCTTGGGTGGGGGCGTGGCCTTAGCAGTCTGCTGCTGAGCGCTCGTGAGGCGAGAGCCAGCTGTATTTTTTGCACCCTTTTTTTGTGTGTTTTGGGACATTTTTCCCTTTTGTCCCTGCTGCTGGGGTCGCTGCCCACAGGGCCTGTGCGGGTTAGCAAGGGCAGGGAAATCTACTTCTGAGAACCCCTGCATGTTCAAAGCATTATAACGATTTTGGGTGTAGATCGGGGCCTGCTGGACGTATCCCGGCACAAAGTTTTGCGCAGGTGTGCGTCTTTTTTGGTGTTCTTGCACCATGGTCCAGCCATCAGGTCCTGGCTGTGCCCAGGGGGCTCGGGGGGCACGATAGTTATTAGGCTGACTTTGGGCCTGAATGGATGCCTTGCTAATTTGCTGGCGTTTTTTCCGCTCCTCAGGCGGCAAAAAACGCCATTTCGCTTCCTTGTAGGAAGAGCACCCTCTGTAGTTTGCTGCATGCTGTCCTTTGCAGCTTGCGCAGCATCGCTGTCCCCTGTCGTCCTTGTTTTCGAGGGTACAGTGGATGGTCAAGTGATCCTTGCTGCACAGACGGCAGCGCGGGGGAGCTCGGCAGACCTTGCTGCTGTGGCCAAAGCGCTGGCAGCGACTACACTGGGGGGGGGGGCCTTCAGGGCGTTTGTAGTCCTCGACTTTGACGACGAGGCCACACAGATATTTAAGATCGCAGATCTTGCGGGACGTTTCGTTGTTGGGCAGCTCCACTACAAACATGTGCAGTGGCTGCCTGACTCTTTGGGACAATTTGGGCTCTATTGCCAGGGGCTCGAACCCAAGTTCTCGTAGCTCGTCCCTGATGAACGAGACGGGCAGGGAGCGTTCAAGGCGCTTGATTGTCACCTTGAGAGGCATTTCACTTCGTGGGGTCAGGGTGCTGAAGCCTACACCGAGTTCCTCCAGGATAGAGATGGCTGTCTTGTAATCGTGGACACTGCGTGGCAGGTATTGCACGCCTTGCGGGACAATACGATTGACTGTGCGCTCTTGCAGCTGGTCTTTAAACAGTTCGTTGACCATGGCATAATTTACTGCCTGTGTGTGGTACACAGTCAGTGGGCGGAGATCGGGTCTCTTGGGCGTGTTGGTGGCTGTCTCGTGGTGAGACTGGGAGGTTTCGGCCTCCATACCTGCTGGGTTGTTTGGCGGTGGAGTATCTGACTCCTTGTGGCGTTTTTTAGCATCACTGTGAGGCTCGGTTGAGCTCTCCATGTTGCTACATGGGGGCCCCCGAGGGGTAGTTGGGAGTGAAAAAACTACTCAATGTGACGTCTAATTATTAACTACACTAACACTAAATAATTAGGGTGACTAGTGAAGTGAAGAGTTGACTGCCGCTGTGAAAACAGCAGCAGACAGAAACCTTTCAATAGTCCCTCGTTGCCGAGCACTTGCAAGCTCGCCTAAAATAAAAACTTTAAGCTAGCTAGTTGCCTACCCAGCCTGAAGCAATAGTTACCTCCCTGCACTGTGTACTTTCGTTGGCACGGTTACGTATCAGGCACACAGACAGGGGACAGTAGTAGCAGAAGGTCTGGTAGACTGGTTGGCAGCGAGCACGATGTGCACGCTACGGCAGCTGGAACAGCTTCTTTCCTGAACCCCGATACGACAAATACACGAGTATAAATATAAGAAGCGAGAATTAATATTATCACTGGAAATAGTCCGCCCAACATGGCGGAGCAACAACGACCTTTAAATTACAATATATCAATTATTACTAGGACATCTGGAATAACATAATGAAAACACAATACAAACATTACAAATCTCGCTAAGAACAATATTAATTATATAAACAATTCCCTTCAGAAATTCACAATATCAGGGGGAAAATCATATTAACACAGTCCTCGGGAATATTTCTTGAGGTTCCGCTGCTGTCGCTCGATAGTGCTAGTGTAGCACGAGGCTAGCTGCTCTGCCTGTACCTGTGTCTCTGCTTAATTCACATCCAGGCTATGGAGGCGAAACATCGTGTTGACATACTGACTCGCCCCCTGTTCAACAGTCCTTTTCACCCACCTCTGCTGACTTTCCTCCTCTCCGACCTTCTGCCTGGTCCACCCCACCTGCTGTTGTTCCTCCCCCTGTCCACCCCACCTCTTCTTCTGCGCCTCATGCCTCTTCTTCTGCCTCGCCCTCTTCCTCCTCTTTCACTTCATCCTTTCATGAAATCATTTCTCTCATCAAGACTTACCTTCCTGTTATTCGCCGCATTCTCCTTGCTGTCTCCCGTGCTCGTTCTCCCGTCGAAAAGATAGAAGCTCTCCTCCAGGTCCTTTTCTCTTTTCTTGATGGATCCCCCTCCTCCCCTTAAATTTATTCTTTGGAACTCCTTTTCCCTTCTCCCCAAACTCCATGACCTCATGTCCCTTCTTCATGACCACTCTCCTGATATTGTTTTCCTCTCCGAGACTTGGCTCCCCCCCTCAACTCCACTTCATGTCCCGGGTTATGCGGTCCATCGGGCCGACCGTGACGGTCGGGGCGGTGGAGTCGCCCTCCTGGTCCGCTCCACCTTCACGCATCACCGCCGCTTCGCTCTCTCCTCTCCCGCGACTGAGTCGGTCGCCGTCCGTCTTAACGGTGGTCCTTATTCCTTAACCCTTGTTTCCCTTTACCTGCCTCCTCAATTCCCTTTTCCTGCTCCTGACGTTGTCGCCCTCGGGCAGCTCGACGCTCATGTCGTGCTGGCTGGGGACTTCAATGCTACCCACCCGTTTTGGGGCTGTCCTGCTGCGAACCGGCCGGGCAGTTCCCTCCGCCAGCTTCTTCGCACTTCCCACCTGTCTCTTTCCGCCCCTCCTACTCCTACCTTTTTCCCTTCCCAAATTAACCATGTCCAGAGTGTCATCGACTTTGCTTTGTCTTCTCGCCTTCCCCTCATTTCTGACCTTCGCACAGTTTCTGCTGGTTCCTCTGACCATGTGCCCGTCCTAGGCCTTCTTCATTTCTACCCCTTCACCAATCTTCACCTTCCTCGTTACGACTTCCCCCGTGCCGACTGGTTTGTTTACCAAGGTGCCATTTCTGCCTCGCTTGATCTCACCCTCCCTTTTCGTTCTCCTGCTGATATCGATGCCAACGCTGTCCTTCTCACCAATGCCATCTCTGCTGCCGCTGCTTCCCACATTCCTCTCACTCGGCCCCGTGTTCTTCTTCCTCCTTTCCCTCCTGATCTCCGCCGGCTCTTGTCTCTGCGGAACCGGCTCCGTGGCCTCTGGCAGGACACTCGCTCCCCGTGGTTTCGGAGGGGTTACCTCCTGCTGCGGGGGTGGTGCCGTCGGTTGGCGGCGGAGTGGAAGTCCGCTTAGGAGACGAGACGGCTTCAGTCCCTCTCAGCCACCTCTGGTTCCCTTTGGTCATACCTCCGTCGCCTCCGATCCACACCCACTGTCATTCCTCCTCTGACCACTCCCACTTCTGTGGCGGAGACAGCTTTGGAGCGATCTGAGGCTGTGTCCGCCTATCTCCATGGGACCTTTGCCTCTGCTCTCCCTGCCTCCCTCTCCTCATTTGATTCTTCAGATGATGAGTCCGGCCTTCCCGCTTTGTCCAATCATGTCACCCTCCCTTACTTCCCGACCGTCCCCCCTTTGCCCTGGCCTCCCCTTCTGAAATCCATTCCATTCTTTCCACGCTTTGCCTTTCTGGTGCCCCTGGTTCTGACTCCCTCCCTGCTCCCTTGCTGCGTGCCCTTCCTCGGAAGGCCGTAGTCTTCCTCACCAAATTGATCAATGCCATTTTTCTTCACTGCCACTTCCCTTCCTGCTGGAAGACCGCCATTGTTTCCCCTATCCCCAAACCTGGTAAACCCCCTTCCCTACCCTCCTCCTATCGTCCCATTTCTCTCCTCTGCATTCTCTCCAAGGTTGCGGAGAAAGTCATCCTTCGCCGTCTCCTTCCTGCTGTTGATTCCGCTCACCTTCTTCCACACCACCAGTTCGGCTTCCGTGCCCGCCACTCCACTTCCCATGCCATTGCCCGTGTGGAGCACTTGGTGGTCCACGGATTTTCCCGGCGGCAACACACGGGCATGGTCCTCCTCGATCTGGCTCGCGCCTTTGACTCCGTTCCTCATGCCCATCTTATCTCCCACCTCTCCTCCACCGATCTGCCCCCCCACCTTGTCCGACTCCTCTGCTCGTTCCTGGAGGGTCGTACCTTTCAGGTTCGGGTTGAGGGGGTCCTTTCCCAACCCCGCTCTATCCCTGCTGGTGTCCCACAGGGTTCTCTTCTTAGTCCTCTTCTCTTTGCACTCCACATCTCTGACCTGGTCGCCCCTCCTGGTACCTATCTTGTTCAATATGCCGATGACACTTGCCTCCTCGCCTCTTCCGTCTCCGAGCGGATGCTCGGGGACCGGCTCAGTCGCGGACTTCAGTCCCTCAACTCTCAATTCCTTTCCCATGGGATTGCCCTCAATCATGCCAAGTCGCAGTCCATTTTGTTTTCTCGCATTCACCCTACTGGGGATCACCCTCCTCGCATCTCCCGTGTCCCTATCCAATGGTCTCCTACTGTCCGCTACCTTGGTGTCACCCTCGACAACCGGTTTACCTTCATCCCTCACATCTCTTCTATTGTCACCTCTGCCCGCGGCGTCCTTGCACAACTCGCTCCCGTTCTCCGTCCTCGCTCTGGTGCTCCTCTTCCTACATGCCTCACTGTTTATCGCTCTCATGTTCTTCCTCATCTCATTTACGCCTGTCCCACCTGGGTTCATTCCTCTCTGTACAACCTTCGCCCTCTCACCCGCACATATTTCCTAGGCCTCCGTCTGATCCTTGGCCTTCCACGTGCCACTCTCCGTAACGACTTACTTGTCCGCTCCTCCCTCCCTCACCTACATTCCACGCTCATCTCCATCACCACTAAATTCCTTCATCGCTGTTCCACCCATCGAAATCCTCTCATCCGTCAGCTGTGTGATCCATCTCCCGTCACCCCCCACCCTCGTCGGCCACTCTTCTCGACCGGTCACCTCCATCCTGCCGAAGACGAAGAAGACGAAGACGTCGCCGCCGGGGGGCCCGGCGGATGATGATGGATCCCTCTACTTCTGACGGCTTCGCCATTCACCGACAACTCAGCCCAGCCGTTCATCCCACCATCCTCCTCATCCCACTTTCTACTGTCTTTCCTCTCTGCTCGGCCAGCTTTCCCTTGCTGACCTGCTCACCCCCCATCTCATCCATCTCCCCTATCGTTGACTCTGTCACCTACGACTAGGACTCAGACCTAAGGACCCGTGCCGTCGGAGGGTTTGTACATTTTGTATATATTTGTAAATAAAGGCCATGTGCCCTCAATCTTTTGGAGTGGGTTGGGAGTCTCTCCCGACCCCAAATAAAAAAAAAACATACTGCGTCGTAAAATGTTCCGAACTAATACAAGTGGATTGCTGGAGCACAAGGTACGTAAGTGTTTCTATTGACGTGAAAATGTTGATAACTTAGCTGCGGAGAATATACAGATGTAAAATGAAGTCAATATTTTAGTAGCTGAAAATTTGAAGTGTCCAAAATTCTCGGGCGACGTAAAAACTTGCCGGTCAAACCGACAAGTTCGGCTCAAATTTTTGCGCTAAAATAAACAAATTCCAAATTCCTTTCCGTTCCACGATGTTCAGTTTCAGCGTGAGACGTCACGTGATCCGCTCCACTCGGCGCATGCGCAGTAATGAAATACTTCTTTTTCTTCTTCACGGCCAAGTCTGTCCACAGACGCTCGTTTGTAGTAGAATAACCTATTCCAGCATACTCTATCATCTATGATCCACACCCACCCGCCATTTTAAAAGTGTTTTGTTTATGTATATTTGTTTAGTCTTTGTAGGCTGATTGTTGTGCATAGTTTTGTGCAGAATAAGAGCGCTATCGAACGTAACTTTAATGTTTGTAGACATTTGATAAGTAATTGCAAATATGTTTAATTTTATAGCGGTTCTTTTTTTATGCAGTACAGGTAAGTAAGTATTTATGCTATTACGTCTAAGTATGCTAGTAGTAAATCTTTAGTACTGTGCTGACACTTGTGTTGTGTCGCCAATGAGGAATTAAAAGAAAATACAGAAATTCTCTTAAATTGTTAATAATGATGTGTAGGCTCTGCGCATAGTATTCTCATTTTCACCCGGATTCCTAAAAATGTCATTTGTTGCAGTATTGTTATCAAGAAGACCTTGGTAATATTTGCTATTTACTGTCGTTAAGCAATGAAGCAGTGAACATAATTGTTATACGTTTGAGGCTACATTGCCAACAACACAGTTGCACGGAAGTTGGACTTGTGAAAAGCATGTGTAAAGTATTTTTTTTATTTACTCACTGTAGGCCTATTTATTTCATCCACTGGATTCAGATGATGATCAATTTACTCTTGAATATAGGTATAGTTAAATAATAATTACAATGAATTCACTTGCAACCATCCGTTGGCAAGCAAACATAGGTGGGATTTTAGCATTTAGATTTGGGGTGGGGGGCAATCAGGGGCGTCATTTGGGGCGACAAATTTAGAATTTTATGTGTATAAATATATTTTTTGTATTTTAAATTTAAATAATAACTTAAGCACATAAAACTGAAGATTTATTACGAAAGCATCTAATTTATACTTGCTTAAGTAATAAAAAAAGATGCAACAAGGTCACTGTTGCCAGAAAACAAAATCTTGCCCCCACCCCCCTAGAAGAACCTGAAATGACGCTGCTGGGGGCAATAGACACCAATCCAGCCAATTACTATGTTTCCACGTCAATTTCAAAACGGTGAACAGTTTTACATTTTCAAAACTGTCCTGTAAATGGGATTCAAATTAATTTGAGTCTGATGGTCGATACACCAAAAAATGGAATCGTATCAGATTGAGTCGGGTGTGAAAGTAGCATATAAATTTGCATCATATCGAAATTGTACATGCACAAACGTTTAAGTCATACTTTTAAACTACTGGTTTTGTTTACATTTTTGTGTTTGTTGTAGCAGAATGATGTCAAATATTAGCAGAAATGTTTGGTTCATTGAGGATGTTTTGGTTATTTTAGAAATGATCAAGGAAAGAGAAATCCTAAAATATTTCGATGGGAAGAGATACAAAAATTTTGAAATTTATAAACTTATCCATGTAGTGTAATGGAAAATAAAAGTTACGATATGAAGAACCTAGGCTATAGCAGATAATAAACAAATGGGACAGTCTTAAATGGCCTATAATACATGTAAAAAGAATAGCAAAAGTGAGGCTGAACAAAATGAGTGTGAACAGCCTATTTCATTTTACTGGATGAAATTCTTGCAAGTAGGCTGTCAACAGGTATCCAAGGACATGAACTCAGGCGTCTTGCCACAAACAAATGTTCAGTCAAGTTACAGGGGAAGTAGACCCTGCAATTACTGGAACAGAAATAATAGACTACCTTGAATCTTCAACTGGAAGTGGAGAAAACAGATCAACAGAGATATACTTAAGTGCTGAAATCTAAAGAAAAGAGACCATAGTAGGCTAATCCATGGAGGACTTTTTAAACCAACATCGCCTATTGATGAATAATTTTTCAGAATGCAAAATGAAAGACTGCTGTGACGAAAAGAAGTGATGAAACAAATCTGATTTTAGGAAATTTTACATCAGCTATTGGCAAGATTTTAAAAGTCCCACAATGTTATCCATATCCTTTTTTCTCGAGTGCACCACCCCTCTCCCTAAACATGTACAAGATCAGATGTCAACTCCAACTCATACTGTACATCTCAAACTAATGTGCAAACACAGAGTGCCAACACCCTAGGTACCAGTGGGATGCAGCATAAAGTAGGCAGACAAAATGGAGTATGTTTGAAATGCGTAAAATCCATAAATTTTTACACATACTAAAAAAATTTATTTGCTTAGTTAATATTTTTTTCTTGAAGATAGAAACCAGTACTAATAAATAAAAATATGTAATACATTTGTTAAATTATTGACCTTGGGATATGTTTACTTATCTTATTCTCTGCTGCTTCTTTTAACTATTTTTAAGGCTGGGCCCTGCAGTCAAAACTCATGACACATCCATTCTCTTATCAACATGTCCAGAAAGGATGGCGTATCATCTCCACATCATGTCAGTGTGATGCTGAATTTAAACTATACAGGTGCAATGTTCCAGAGTAGCAGTATTCTAGAACAATGGCTGAGCATTCATCTAGTGCAGCAACTTTGGATATTTGCAGTATTGGGAATTATTTGCAAGATGATGCTTGTCACAAAACTGCTTGTACAAAACATTGTGGTTTCCATGTTATAAACAACCTGCCACAATTACAAATAAATCTTTTGCTTTGGAGGCGTGGAATACAAGATGCCAACTATTCTGTTTCAATATATGATGCCACGAATGTCTGTTTTCATAATTTTCTAGTATTTTGTGTGAATTATGCTTTTCTACAATAAAAATTTTATGATCTACTTAGAATACATAAAGAAGTCTGTGAATTGTAATTTACGACAAGCAGATATTTATACAGTTCAAAAAGTGAAGTTGAAAACAAGTGAAGACATGAAGCCTGGACAGAAGTTATGTTCCAGATGTATTACTTGTAAATAGTTAAAAAGTTATGTCTAGCACTGATGAGGACTTCAACCCAAGTGACACAAAAACATTCGAGGAGTTTAATGAAACAGTAATAACACTTGGTTGTTCATCACCCAAACCACCTGCATACTTCAGTGAAATTAATTGACCATCGTACAGCAGAAGAAAGGTTACGGAAGCAAAATTGGCAATGAAATGCAAAGTTCATCAAGCATTTGTAATTCCAGAATAAGAACTAACCACAGACATAAAATCATTAACTAGCCTACATGTGCTATGTGTTCAGATTTTGATATTATGTTAGGCCTATAGCCTATGATCTCAATGTAAAATGTGCACTAGGCCTATCAACAAAGCAGAATAAACTCTCAGTATTAACTATTCGTCCTGCAAGTTGGTCCATTTCAAAAACTGTTAAAGAATTCAACACATCTCAGTACCTAGTAAGACAGTATAGGAAACTCAAGAAAGCAAAAGGAGTATTGCCTGATATAGAGCAATGCCCTGTGGGTAAAGTTATTCCAGCAGGAATCAAGAATGGAAGTGATACCATAAGTTTTTATGGATATGATGAGAATAGTAGATTGTGCCCTGGTAAAAAGGACTGTTTGAGGATTATTGGTGACTGATTACTAAAGCAGAAAATATTGTTGTTATGTAATATTTCAGAATTATACATCTCATTCAAACAACAAAACCCTGGAATAAAAGTAGACATAGGCCCATAAAAAATTTTTTAAATTGAGACTAAAATTTGTTGTGCCAGTTTCTGCCTCAAGAACACACAATGTGTGAAAGTGTCTAGTTCATCAGAATGCCAAACTGATGTTAAGTACTTTTAGTTTAGTTTATTGCATCCATTGTGTAATACCTCGTACCACCTGTAGTATTACAAATATATACAGGAACAACATTATATTCATCCTCGCCTGCTTTAACACATCGTACCACTGTACCATTATCCATAGCCTATACACAGACACAACCTTCAGCCAATGCTTCATGTTCACAATTGCTGTTCTTTTTCACCTTTTCACCAATACACCTTCCATAGTACATATGACACACCACTAGATAACACTCTTTACACATAACTCTCTATCACATAGAGAACATTACAACATCTCTCCCCTAAAGCACAAACTACGACATAGCATATCTCATATACATACATTATATATCCTACATAATTATACAAAATATCACAAATTTAGCCTCTACACCGGCTTCAATGTTCTGCGTGGCCTATTTCGCCCAATTCCGTCAGCCTCAGCACCCTTAAACACCTCCCGTTCTCCCTCAACCCCCACTGAACCAGGAACATCAGATGTACGTGGAACCTCAACCCGGGATTCTTTTACACCTCCATCGGTATTGTGTGAAGCGAAGTTGGGGATGTCGGATAAAAGCTCTCTAATATTAGGGCCTGGTTCCACAGCCACCGCACCACCCTCAAGCTCCTTATGTAACTCTCCACCTTCACCACCACGAATTAACTGATCACAATGCCTACGCCATAATACTTCCTCACCAAACACCTTTACCACATAGTGCCTCAACCCCAATATCTCCATAACAGCCTTTCGCCATAAAGGCTTTACACCCCTATAATCCTTTGCATATACTGTGTCCCCCACCTGAAAGGACAGAGTCAGACTACTCATGTCGGAGGATGTCTCCTTCAGAATGTCCATACGTGTCCTTAGCCGACGATTAAACATTAACTGAGCTGGAGACTGCCCTGTCACCCAATGAGGCGTGTTGCGATATACAAACAAGTACCTATTGAGTAAAGTTTCTATACTGTCATTACTTCCGCCATTATGCATAGCTTTAAACAATCCCAGTTTCAAACTTTTAATAGCATTTTCAGCCGCCCCATTGGTCTGTGGGTGATAGGGAGCACCTGATCTATGAATTATGTTATTGTTTTTACAGAATAACTGAAAATCAGCTGACATAAATTGCTGAGCATTATCAGAGACCAAAACCCTTGGTATTCCAAACCGAGCAAACAGTTCCCTAAATTTCTCCGTCAATGCCTCTGACGTTAAACTTTTCATTGGAAAAGCCTCGGGCCACTTCGTAAATGCATCCGTAATTAATAAAAAATTTCGACCCTTAATTGGCCCACAATAATCCACATGTATGCGTTCCCAAGGAACACTTTCCTGAGGCCAGGCTAACTGCGTACCCTTGCTCGGATTGGAACGCCAAGTCATACAAGCATCACAATTTTTTAGTGATATTTTAAATATCCCTATCACACCCTGGCCACCATACATAACTACGTGCCAAAGATTTCATTTTTGATGCACCCATATGGCTACAATGTAGCTCCTTCAAGATAGAATTCCTAAGTTCTGCAGGAATCAACAACGGATAACCCCAAAAAATATCACCCAATTCTTCATACATCTCATGTCGCTTACGAAAAAATGGTTTAAACTGATCGTCAATCCTGTCTGGCCAACCATTTTTTAGATAACACAAAATCTGCTTAAGAACACTATCTTTTTGTGTATCCTCCTGTAATTTACTATAATCTACTGGCATCCAGCTAACCATATTCACAAACTGTAAACAATCATCTGGTTCATCACCACACTTACCTACAGGTACACGAGAAAAATAATCTGCCAAATTACATTTCCCTTCCACATAAGTAAGGTCATAATCAAATTCTAACAAATACAAGGCCCACCGCTGCAGATGACTAGCCCCCATCACAGGTATCCCCTTATGGCAACCAAACAAGGTCATCAATGGTTTATGGTCAGAGCATATAGTAAATTTACGACCAATTAAGTACTGACTTAATTTCTGAACTGCCCAGTAAATGGCTAAAGCCTCCCGACGTATTACAGAATAATGTTTTTGCGCTTCGGACAAGGACTTTGAGACTAAACAAATAGGTCTTTCCTCATTATTGGCCAATGCATGTACCAACACTGCACCTACCCCAACAGCACTTGCATCACAATATAGCTTCAAGGGTAAAGTGTTATCATAATGCATCAAAATTAAATCAGATGTGAGTATCTCTTTCGATTTAACAAAAGCTTCCTCACACTCATTCGTCCAGGCGAATGCAGTGACCTTCCGCAACAGGGCGTACAGGGGTTCCATAATTGTTGACAAGTTTGGAGCAAAACGCCCGTAGTAATTTAATAAACCAGCGTAAGCGTTCACTTCAGAGATATTTAAAAGACGTTTAGCCTTCATTATTGCCTCAACCTTCACTGGATCTTTCTTCACTCCCAAAGCATCAATAATGTGTCCCAAATATTTAATTTCTTTTTAAAAAAACACACATTTAGCCTTGTTTAACACGAAACCAGCCTCCTGCAGCCTCACTAAAACTTTTCGCAAATTCTCCTTATGTTCATCAACATTTCTGCCACCCACAGCAACATCATCTAAAAAAACAGCAACCTGATCCAACCCTTGTAAAACCTTTTCCACCGTATTTTGAAAAATACTACAGGCTGGTTTAACCCCAAACGGTAATCAATTTGGAAGAAAAATTCCCTTAGTAGTACTCCACGCTAACATATACCTAGTCTCCTCTTCCAGTTCTAGTTGATTATAAGCATTTAAAAAATCCAATTTACTGAACACCTTACTACCACCCAATTTCGACAGCACTTCATCAATCCTAGGTATAGGGTGATTGACATTCTCCAAGTACTTATTAATGGTAACTTTATAATCAGCTCACAAACGAATACTTCCATCAGGTTTCCTAACTGGCACCAGAGGGATACCCCAATCACTCGTTTCAACTTGCGTCAACACCCCCTTGTCCCCTAAACTATACAATTCCTTAACTAACTCTTTATAAGAAAGCGGCACTTGCCTAGGTTTCATAAAAACTGGAATATCATTGTCTTTCACGTGCAACTTAACCTTCCCAAATTTGTATGTCCCTAACAGTCCAGAGAACAAAGTCCTGAATTCACCAAACAAACCACGTACATACTCTTGTACATCAACATTATTAACTGTCATTATTTCAATTTGAAATTTTCTCATCATGTCCCTTCCACACAAGGGCCTCACACCATTTTGAATAACAAGAAAAGAACATTTTTCACACAAACCACCATACTTAACCTCTAAGGTCACCTCGCCGAGAGGTTGAACCTCACAATGATCAAATGTCCGTAACTTCACAGTACTAGGTTTCAAGTCCACATTGGCAAAATTAGATTTATACACACAGGCAGGTAAAATAGAAACCCCTGCACCAGAATCCACCTCTAGCTCCAACAATTTTTCGTTAGCCTCAACCTGAATCAAAATAGGGTTGATTATCTCATGTGAATGGACATGAAACAAATCCATAAAACCTAAGGTGGTTTCTGGAACTGGAGAAGAAAAAGGAACATCCTGCAACTCTTCAACTGAACTTACAGGTGCTGCAGCCACAACACTGCCTTTTCGATTCTTGGCTGACAAACAAACCTTCGCCAAATGGCCAATTTTGTTGCAGAGGTTAGAACGATATCCCTTATATTTACAACGAGAAGAATAGTGATTTATCTCACCACACGTATAACACACAACATTAACATTATCCTTGGGAAAGTGGGAAACGACAGTTCTCGTCAAAGACACTTTATTCACGACTGCTTCTTTCGACTGTTTTAAAGCAGCTTCCTTATTTAAGGCAACGTCCAAGATGTGTTCCAAAGACTTAGTAGGGTCCTCTTCACAAACTCGATCCAAAACCAGACGATTTGTCAACCCCGATACAAATCTGTCCCTCAGAATCTCTTGCAAGCTCGAACCAAAGGCACATGTTCGTGCCGAATGTTTCAGACGCACAAAATACGAAGTAATACTTTCACCTAGGTCCTGTTTAACATTATAGAAGTCAATCCGTTGCCGGAATACAGAAACCCTTGGCGAAAACTGATGAACAAGAAGTTTACACAAGGCATCATACAATTTACTAGCAGGCGACTCAGGCAAACACAAATCGCGAAGAACCTTATAAGCCTCGACACCGATCGTACTAATAAGAACAGGAACCTTATGATCAGCATCAACACCATTTGCCAAAAAATACATTTCCAGACATTCTTTGTAGACATTAAAATCGTCCGCCAATTGAAATTCGGCAACGGACCACACAGCTCCAACAATCTTGACCACCTGCTGATCCGCCATCGGGACCAAGGCAATACGCAAAATGGAATACTCACAGTCAAATGCGCGCAACCAGAATTCACTCGTCGCCACTGTAATACTTCGTACCACGTGTAGTATTACAAATATATACAGGAACAACATTATATTCATCCTCGCCTGCTTTAACACATCGTACCATCTGTACCATTATCCATATACACAGACACAACCTTCAGCCAATGCTTCATGTTCACAATTGCTGTTCTTTTTCACCTTTTCACCAATACACCTTCCATAGTACATATGACACACCACTAGATAACACACTTTACACAACTCTCTATCACATAGAGAACATTACAACACATTGGATCTTCTTTCTAGTACAGTTTTGTACAAAGATATTAGACAAGTCATTTTTACAATATAAAACAAAATTAAATAATTACATTTCTATAAAGTACAATGTATAGAAGAAATTTTCTTCACGTCCATTGAGGTTATGTTCTGCTCAGGTCCACATTTTTCAGTCTCCATTTGCATGGAAAGAAAAAAAAGGAAGGAAGATGGGGAAAATACACATTTGTAACACTGATCAAAAATTTACACACACACAGGCCTACAAGTTTTCAATATTTTAGAATTCTTTTTATTTTTTGGAATTTTTATTTCTAGTGCTAGAGGTGTAAATATTATATGTATTTATTGCTTAAGAATTCATTAACAGACACAATAATTCCTTTTAGTTCCTTCTTAAAGACTTTTGTATCAGAAAAGCTCAGGTTCTGCAAGCGTTCAGGAAAATTGTTGAAAAGAATGCTTGATTTGTAAGATAGTCCATTTTGAAGCACTTTTAGGTTAACAACAGGTAAGTGTATCAGTTCTTTTTTTCTTATGTTGTGTTCATGAAAAGATTTATTTTTCTGAAATAATTTTTTTGTTTTTTTTGAAATGATCATGACAGGTGTTTAAATGAATTCACTTTTGAATAAAAGCCTGCAAGAAGAATCTGTTGTTGTTTTTTTTTTGTCAATAGTCTTAAAGCTCTCTTTTGCATATGGAACACCTTGCTAGGCGAATTTCCCCCCAAAAATTAGGCTATGCCATACGGCATGATAGAGTGTACGTATGCATGATAAACTGTTATGGCAGTCTCCCGGCTTAGTATTCCCGCTATAGTTAGCAGGGCAAAACATGCTGAACTCAGTTTTGGCAAAATTTGCTCTATATGTGATTTCCAAGTTTTGGCAAAATTTACTCAGTGTGTGATTTCCAGTTCAGGTGATTATCTACCTGGAACCCAAGGAATTTGGTATTATTTGCATCATTTATCGCTTCTGTGCCATAGCTAATGCTTATTTTTATTTCCTTTCTGTTTTTTATAAGGAACTGTATGATGTGTGTCTTTTAAAAATTTAGGTTAAATTTGTTGACTTTAAACCATTTGTCTAATGTACCTACTGAATGTGGTATTGTCTAGTTGACGTGATTCTTCTTTTGACTTGCCTGCAGCGAGAATACTGCTGAAAGAATGGGAATAGTACTTGGGTTAAGGCATTTAGGCAAGTCATTTATATAAATGAGGGACAACAATGGTCCTAGAATTGAGCCTTGGGGTACACCATGCTTTATTTTCCCTGGTTTGGAAAGTGTAGGGATTGTGTTGTCTTTAAAGCAAACCTGTTGCTGCCTGTTCAGTTTGTTCCTAATACCGTAGAATGGTGGTAGACTGGATTGAGGACTTTCTCAGGGGATGAAGTCAGAGAGTGAAAGTGGGGGAGGCAATTTCGGAGGGAGGAGAGGTTACATCAAGAGTACCACAGGGAAGTGCGTTGGGGCATTTGTTATTCATTATAATGGTGACTGACATGGGATACAGGATCGCAGATAAAATAAGACTGTTTGCAGATGATTGTATACTATATACAGAGGTGGGAAGTGGAATTAACCTGCAGGAGGATATTGATAGGTTGTGGTCCTGGACAGTGGAGAACAGAATGAACATTAATGTACATAAAACCAAGTTGTAGAGGTTTACTAGGAAGAGAATGGTGAGTAGAGAGGTATACAGATGAGAGTGCAGGAGATACAGGAAACCACAGAACATAAGTATTTATAGGCCATTCGGAATAAAGTGAACACTAAAGATTTAACCTTTGAAAAAAATCACTAGCCGTTACTGCATGTAAGCCAACATTAACAACAGTTACATTATTGTTTGTATGGTTGGTAGCGAATAACTGCATGTAGTCCCGTGTATTTTCTTATATGAATACAGCATTAGTGAAAAAACATCAATTGCAAACGACCTCTCTGTATTTAATATACTTTAAAATATTTATTTAAGTTCTTACTGACATACCTACTGACTATAGTTTTAATTAATAAGCGGCAGCACAATGCGATGCAACCGAGTCGATTATCGTTGGCACATGCCGCTAGTGCTTCGCACCACAGAGGTAGTTTGAAATTTCACCGACAGATGGCATCAGAGTTAGGTTTTCGCCGCTTGGAGGCGAATTGCGCCATTCAGTTTGTTTGTCCGTTATGTACTGAATATGGGTTTCTGATAAACACATATAAAAGTATTATAAGTGACTGTTCATGAATATCATTGATAAATTATGTGAAGTCATTAGTAATTTAAGTTGTTATGTTTTATGATCGCCAGCCTGAGTATCTGGAAATAGAAAAAGCATTTTTTCCCCCTGTTTCAAACGTTAAGAAAATACGTTATTTATTGTTTCTCTTTACATGCGTCGTCGTCGTTCATTGCAGTATGCTGAACGGAACTTGAATTCTTGAGTTGCGTGTGTCGTGTTTTTAATGGCGGTTTTAATTTAAAAGTTCCAATATACTGTGCGTGCATTTACGAGATTCGTAACGGTAATAGCGTCGTTAGAGTAGACGCAGAGAAACCAGTGTTATAAGATGTTTACTCGCAGGTATTTATAACTAAGATTATTACTGAGTATAGCACATATTCAACACACATGCATTTAATGAGTACATATTGTAGCTAAAATTTATCGGAGCACTGTAACGTAAATGTAAACATTGTACAAGCTTATGTAAATAAAAGCACTTGGCAATGTTGATGTTTACATGTAGCGGAAAGATATACCTAAACTGGCAGAAAATAGAAATTAATCAGGGCCTTTTTGAGTGCTCACTTTACTCCGAATCACCTATAGGAGTTGTAATACATGTGGATCTAAGGTGGACAGAGTGGTTAAGAAGGGAAAAATGGCTTTACAACTGCTCGGGGGGTCTTGAAAGGGGTTAGTGGTGAGGTGAAGGCAAAGGCATATTGTACGATGGTTCGTTCAGTATTGGAATATGCTACTGTGGAGTGGGATCTGTACGTGGGGGTGCAGGAGCTGGAGAAGTTGCAGAGAAGGGCAGCGAGGTGGGTGATGAATAAATGGAAAAGGCTGGTGAGAAGGAAATAAACTTTAGGCCTAGCGTGATGATGAAGTAATTGGGATTGAAACCCTTGAGGGACAGGAGGAGAGTGGAAAGGCTGGTCAGGTTGTATAGTGTGATAAATGGGGATGGGGATTTTTGGCCTGCAAATTAACTAAGGGAGCTTTTAAGGGTAAATGTAGCAATAGTGAGAAAATTCAGAGGGTGTGGAGGAGAATGGAGAGGGTAGACAGTCAATGCTGGTGAGGACGGTGAGGGAGCAGAATGCACTGCGGGAGGATTTGGTGGCTGTGAGGGGAGTTGGAAGGTTTAGGGAGGGACTAGAAGATTGGAACTGTGGGGATGGGTAGGAATCTGCTCGCCACCGGGCATTAGCCGAATTGCGAGTATAAAACTTATTCTTATTATTAAATTTAATTTGTTAATATAATGACAACGTGGTTGACACAATCAAAAGCTTTGGTCAAATAAAATTCCAATTGACTGTTTGTTTTGTGTCAAGAGCATTAACAATACTGTTCGTTGGTTTGTATATTGCCTCATTTATGGAAGTGTTTTTCCTAAAACGAAACTGGGAATTCAAAAATATTAGGCCTACATTTTTTTTTTTTTTTTTTCAAAATCAAGGAAGAGGCAGTTGTAACTTATTTTTTCCATTACTTTTGAAAATGTGGATAGTAGTGAAATGGAAATGTAATTGGCTACATTTCATTTATCACGTTTCTTGGACATAGGAATGACAGTTGCCCATTTGAATATCAGGAAATACTTCAGTTCTGAAGATTGCATATAGGTTTTACTCAAAGGAACTCTTAATTCCGAAGCATACTGCTTTATTAATTTACAACTTTGGCCATCATAACCACAATATGACTTAGGTCTTATTGATTTTACTAGCTTACTTTTTCTACTTCCACTACATTTGTATCATAACTTATGAAGGTAGGGTACATGTTTGGTAGGGTTGTCGAGTAGTTCATGCTATTATTGTTAGGTGCCTTTATTAGTTTGTCAGTAATACTCAGAAAATATGAGTTAAATGTTTCAGCAATTGTAGGTGTATCTGAAATTGTATTATTGTCTCCATTCTTTAGCTGTACGCCTCGGCTCTGTTCACATGATTTTCCAGTTTCACTTTTAATTATGGACCATGTAGTTTTGATTTTGTTTTCTGATTTGTAAATGACAGAACGAAAGTAACTTTTTTTTTTGGCTAATTTTATGACTTTGCTAAGTAATTTACAGTATGTTTTATATTGCATGATACATTTTGGTCTGTGCTTACTCTGGCTATTTTATATAGTTCTCTTTTATTTTTACATTAAACTTTTATTCCTTTCGCCATTCACAATTTTTTCTTTGGCATAGTGTTGCAACACACTTGTTTAGAAAGAAAGGTTTTTTTTTTTTTTTTTTTTTTTTTTTTCAAAAAGAATGAGAACAGTATTAAGGAATAAATTGAATTTATCATTCATTGCAGGCGCACCAACTTCAATTTAATGGAGGGGCATAATAACCCAGACCACCTTGTTAAAGCAGGGAGTCCGGGGGTCCTCCCTTGAAAAAATTAGGAATTTAATAGGTAAAATTAACGCTACTTTAGCACTTCTTGTGCCTTCATTTAATATGCCACTAGTAGAAATAATAATTTTTTTAAAGATTAAAATTGTTTGCGGGAAAAGTTTTACAGATACCTTTGATAATTCCAGATAATTGATGTACACTCAAATATCAAAACTAATATAATAAAAAAACAAGAAGACCAACATGTATGCGACATAAGTTTACTGCGATTTAAATACTTAACGACTACTATTACTACAACTATCTACTATGTCGGTGGTAACCTAGTTCAAGACTGAAACAACTAAAAAAAATCAACAATTTTAGTAATTTATTGTGAGGTTATTTTTCTCTAAAGTGTTGCTAATTATTTCAAAGAAGAAGTCATATAAAAATTCAAAATAGGCTTGTTCACTTAAACTCATTTTTGTGTTTACATTTACGAAACATATAGATATTGAATGAAATTTATTTCCCCCTGTCAGATATTTACCATGCAATTTATTTCCTTCAAGAACTATTATTAAAATTTATAGATACATAAAGTTCCATATTATAGAGAGCAAAACCACTAGAAATTGAAATAATTCAAAGACATTCTCTTAAAAAACATTTTCTGAATTGTCTCCTTATTGAACTGGATGCTACCAATGTGTTAAGAGAAGAAATTCACAAATTAACGAATACCTTTTCTGAAGTAATCTCCTCTTTTGCTTAGCCACCTAACGTTGCATATGACTGGTCTCTATGTGGAATTATAGTTCATTTAAGGAATGTGGTCTCATTTCTTGATATGAAGTCATCTGCTACCTCATCCAGGTCTAATGCCGCAGCAACCTCCTTATGGATATGTAGAAGGCTCACGGAATTCAACCTCTGCTGTCCCATTGTTGAATGAAAGTATGTCTTTAAGTCTTTTAAGCCCAGAAAAAGACCTCTCTGCTGTTGCTGTAGACACAGGAATTGTCAACATTGTTTTCAAAAAACTTGAAGAGTTCTGAGAGCAAATCCTTTAGATGTCCTTCTTGCCTGAAATGATGGACTATGTCTTCTATGTTCTCAACAGATTTCCCTTCATTCTGCAGCAAATCGTGAAACATTCCTCTGTGGAGCAAAAGAAGATCAGGGTCGATGTTATCTTTGTAGAATTGCACAACTTCTTCTTTGTTGACATCACTTCCTGGTAGGAACTGCTCCAATTTTAACAAGAATTTGTATGGTGCTGTTTCAAAACGTGAACCGAAACAATTCACAACACTATCTATTATTTCGAAGAATAGACATCAGTGCCTTTGCTCCACTGATTCAAATTGTTCTGTTGAATTATCTTGAGAATCGTCATACCGTTTCAGAATTTTTTTCTGTCTGGGTAAAACATGCGAATGAACATCTGCAGGTTTTTTTTCTGTTACTTCAGACCAGATTTCGCAGAACTGTCCTCTCAAAAATTGAATACTTGCTTTAAGGGTAATTATCAATCTATGAGCCTCTTCCAAGTGAAGCGATTTATTTTGCAGAGCACAATTTGCAGGGTCTATCCTACCAAACAGTTCAACAAGAACTGTAACAGTAAAGAAGAAATCAAAAGAATGCATAAGTCTTAAAAATGAGGCAGCTTTAGATCCAGTGTCGGTTGAATCACTATCTGAAATTGATGTAAAAAATTCAATAAGAGCAGCATAATTCAAAAGGATGGATGAAAGTGACTTATATCTTACTGTCCATCTTGTTGGGCACAGTGGTCGGAGGTGAGTAGTGTCATCACATTTTATAGACTGAAAAAATGCTAGTTTTTTGGGGGAGTAGCGCACATAGCCAACTATATCTTTGACCATAGTAAGTGCATCTCTTTGGGGATTTATGAAATTGTATCCTGTACCACTAAATTCAAGGAATGTGCTAAGCAATGTATATATAAAGCTCTTTTTTCCACGCCTGATATTTTTGCTTGCACTTCATTATACACACCTGACATGTTGGCTGCACCATCGAAGCATTGACCTCTACAATTTACCATGGGCAAAGCAAGCAAGCACATCAGAAATAATACTTAATAAGGGCGAAGAAGTTGTATTATCTGTTTCATAAAAGCCAAGAAACAACTTCTGTATCTGTAAAGAATCTGTGACATATCTTAAACAAAATGAAAATTGCTCTTTTCTACTGACATCAGCTGTTTCGTCACGTATTATTGCAAAATATACATAGTTACGAACCTCTGTGATTAACTTTCGAAGAAGTGTATTATTCATGACATCAATAATTTCATTTTGTATAGCATGACTGCACCAAGTGTAAGACTCTCTTTGAAGCCACATCCGCTATCAGCTTAGCTAGCCTAATAAAAAAAACCGTACCTTTTACTCCAAAAACAATGCCGATGTACTGCAGCGTGAGTGTCACTACAAGACTACCGCATCATACAGAGCACAGAAACACACTACAGCAGCTGTCTTTTCCGTCAATGTTCTTTTTTTTTATGGTTGCGTTACATTTGTGAGTCCAGTAATGTCTATCGGTAACTACAAATCGGTGTGAGCATGTAACGTGTAAATATAATACTCCTTCACTAATTGTCGAAGCAATAGGTCGTGTTGAATATCCGTGATAAAGGAATGTTGTATTCTGTTGTGAGCTTGGAAGGATACACTAGTACTCTGATTACTACAACGGTTAGCTAGCATATGTGATTACAATGCCACTGCTCGCAAACATATTATACACAAGATAAGTAATACGTAAATAACCTGACAAAGAGCTGTACATTTCCTGCATCAAAAGAATACCATCCCCAAAAATAAAATTTAAAAAATTTGAGTTAAAAAGAATGTCTTATTAGTCAATGAAACACAACTGCGTTTTGAAACATTTGTCGACAAATCAGTGCATATGAAATTAATTAATTGCATGATAATTGGGGGGGGGGGGTGAAATGGCACTTTGCCCCTCCTGTGTAAATTTTGGGTGGGGGAAAGTAGACAAAAAATAAAAAAATCAAACGCAACAATTTTTAAACACCTTAACTAAAAAACCAAAACAAGAAGGGGCCTCCCACACGGCTCACCTTTTCCCCATTACTGCGTACAAATACATTAAAAAATAGTACTGTACAATAAAAATTTGTTGTATAGGCTATAATTATTGCTCTGAAATTAATACATTTATGGTGGCCACATTTTCTTGAATTCTTAAATTCTTTGAAATGTTCTTAATTTTGATCTGTTTTTGAAGTTTCAAGAAAATGGTTGAATTGTAATGTATGCCTAAAAAATAATTTTTAAATTTTGTTATAAGTGAAAAACTACACAAACATTTGTTTTTGCTATTGTTTATGGAAATTTGAAGTGATTATACTTTTGCAAAACAAAAGCTGTGCGGAACAATTTTTTATATTGCTAGCATAGGAACAAAAGGTGTTTTTTTTTTCACTGATGGTAATGATTTGTATTGTCTGTACATAAAGTACAAATTTTCCTCTTACCGTTACAGGGAGATTATTAATGTACAAAAGACATATAATAGGGCCAAGGTGAAACATCTCAAGTTTTCTTGGCAAAGAAACTATACTTTGAGACAGTCAAACCAGCCACAAAAATAGACTCTTAAAGGAATTCAGTCAGTTGTAACAATAGAGAGACATTAACTGGACATCACAAAAATAAGTATTAATTTTTATTTTACTTTCATTATTGAACCTCCAACCCAACTAATCATTGTGTTGCAACTTTCCCATCTATCACATCAAATAAAAAATAAGTTAGTTGATGGGACAAATGGAAAAATTGTGACTACCATAAACTAGGGTGTCTTTGCGCAGTGACTCTGGCCTATTTAAAATGTTGGTATTTATGTAATTTAGGGAAGAGAATTTCCAACTTCAAATTGATTCATCCATGTAATATTTTAAAGCATTCTGCACCATTTACTGAGTAGTTGATGCATCTGCAACAGCTAACACTTAAGACTCATATTCGGAATGACCCAGGTTTGATTTCTGGCTCTGGCCATCCTGATCTGTTTTGAATGGTTACCTGAAATCACTCCAGATGAATGCTGGGATTATTCCATAGCAAGTGCCACAGTGGAATCATTTTCAAGTTCTTTACCTTACCTCTTCTCCAACTACCTACATAATTCATCAGATGCCCCTAATTCTAATATATTGATTTTATCAAAGCTAATCTAGTTTACTGTTACGAAATATTTGATAATTTGTGACATTTGTAGGCCTATAGCATATAAAAGTTACTATTTCCTTGAAAACACAATTTTATATCCTTGAAATCCTGGAACTGCCAGTGAATTTAAAGATCAGATTTGTGTGGTCACCATGTTGTTTAGTTACAATAATTTAATAAATGTTTTTGCAAAAATATATACGGTAGTTACACTTAATAACTTTTATTTCTATTGGACCTCTTTACTTAATGGGAGTTAATAAGAAGCTAACTTAAGAGAGTGGAGAGTCCAAATTCTACTTCATTTAACAAATACAATTCTCTCCTTCCATTACTAATTAACATGTAGGAAGGACCCTTAAATAGTATAAAAATTAATGTTAATGACAACGTCAGCAATGATAATGGTAATAGCTTTGTACTGTACTTTGGATTGAATGTATGTAATGCTAATAGCACTGTACTGTACTTTTGATTCAATGAATGTAGTTTTTTTTTGTATCGGAAAATGGATGTGTTATGCAAATTATTCAAAGCTATTCACTGTCATGCATGTTTCAGCATGGGCCCAGAGGACTCCTACCATATCATACATTTCTCAGCTGCAAATCAAGGACATTGGTGGTGTTGTAGAGCTGGAATGTTCAGTGCAATATGCCCAAGACTATCCAGTTTTGTGGATGAAAATTGACCAACATCGTGCCACTGAACCATTGCCTATTTCAACGGGAAGTGCCTTGATCATCCGTGACAGCCGTTTTGCCTTGCACTATGAAATCTCTAGTTCCACATACACGTTGCAGGTAATTTTTAGGTTTAGTGTGGAAAACTTTTTTTCTCACGAATTTTTTATTATTTCCTTTTTATAATTTTGGTCTTTGCTAAATTATGTTTTCGTTATTTCAGAAACAATTTTCATTGAGAGACAATATTAATAAGATTTTCAGGCTTTTGCAGCTGTTATGAGATTTTGACTTCTGGATTGAAACCTCCATCTTCAATAGTGAAATAGCAGTAGCACTGAATTGTTACCTTCTGAGCCTCTGTGAGGTCTTCTTGTCTTTGTGTACTGTGGGCTGTGCCAGGGTGTGTCCTGATTGGACAGGTCTGTGGCCAATCCCTGACTGCCTTCACTCTGGAGTTAGGCCATTCATGACTGTTTTCCTCTTGGTTGGCCATTCAGACATGAGCTCGCCTCTGCCCTTTTGATATTGCAAAGTTTTGTGGTTCCTAAAAAGAGGTGCTCAGATATTTCTTAATTTGAAACTATCTTCTCTGTTAATGTTGAATGAATGTTTAGAAATTTTGATAGCTTCTCTGATATATCTTGTCTTGTAACAGAGAGTGTTGGCTGTAGTATTGTAACTGTCAACATACTTGTGTTATAATTTGACCATTAGTCACTTCTCTTTACAAAATAAAGTTGAATATTTAAGATGAGAAAACTCATTTCAAAGTCAACAAACATATTTAAAGTCTTTCTCTGCTTACTCACGTTTTGATTATGTAGGATTATACAATATTGATATCTGAACAAATAATTAATGTAACAATGTTTTTGAATATAGTATATTTTGCTAAATTTTATTTTTCTGCATCTCAACTATGACACCAAATTTCAAGCCAACATTACAGTTAGGTATTATTTACTGTACTCTTATAAGTAATTCCAAGACAATGGAAAAGAGACTTGCAAAACATAGTTAAACAGAACAAGTTAAATTTAAAGCGGTGGTTAACAGACAAAAGTCGCCATTTGGTGCGAATAAAAAAATATATATATAATCAGTAGGCTACCAAACCCACAACTGGCATTTGTGAAAACTCACCTGGTGGAGTAGAGTAGGTTATCTGTGTCACATGACAAAATTTTGTCAGTCATTTAAAGAACTTTTAAGAACACATGTAATGCTTCTCAGAGTGACAAGTTGATTGATATGATGCTAGTTGAAATTCAAACACTGGTTAATGTCATCCGGATTAAATTTCGAACACCTTAAAGTTCAAATTTTGGCTGACCTACCCTACCCTCGTGAATTTTCATAAACACTTCGAAGGTGCTTATGATAATTACAAGGGTGGGGTAGGTCAGCCAAAATTACAAGTTGTGGGAGTTTGAAATTCAACCCCAGGTAAGTTTATCCGTGTTTGAAATTTCAACTCATTTTCTGTTGGTCAATTACTAAAAACTACAGTAGAACCCCAATTTAACGAAATGCCATGGGACCCGAAAATGTTTACTCTAAAGCAATGTTTTGTTACATCTGACTTCAACCCCCCGCCTCCCCATCAAACCCAAAAAAAAAGTTAAATCCTCTGGCACGATTCGTCAGAATTTAACGTAATTTTAAAAAAGTATATTGGCTCAAAACAATAAGAAAACGCATTTACCGCAATAGGTAAGCCACAGCCATGAAAATAAAAAAAACGGCGAAAAAACTTTCAGTGGAACGCTCGGCGAGCGTATGCATGCTGAGTTAGGCCGTCCTTGCGCGCGCCATCAACACAAGAGAAGTGATGACTAACACCGCCGAGTCGTCAATATTTCCATCTCTCTCCGGCCCGCTCCACCAACAAAATTGAGGAAAAGCCCATGAAAAATAATAAAAAAAGTTTTTAATGAAAACTGAATTAAAAGTTTGCGAGACAACAGTAAAATAGTAATTAAATATGCGCAGTGGCGGTGGCCATTGTAGCTTGTATGCAGGCGCACTCGTGAAACAAACTCGTGTTGGTCAGCTCACTAAAAATACTTTGCACTCGAGCATTTTTTAGCATCGGAGAAACAAATTATTTACGTTTACGGTAGTAAATTTGCTGTAAAAAGTCTGCATAAATAATATTACATATTTTTTTATAAACTCGTTTATCACGGGACGCGAGTGTAAATAATCACACTGTGCACCACTGCATTCTGTCGGTAATAAAACTAAACCCTAGGGCACGCGACACTGCAGCGCATTCTAACGGAGACTCGAAGCACTATCTGTGAATTAGTTCTTGTGCTGTCCACTGCCGCGCTGTGGAGACTGGATACCTAGATGCTCGTTCACTTGCCAGCTGCCAGGATGAGGATCTAGGCGGGCGCTTGTTGTGCAACACAGCGTCGCTCGCTCAGCCGCGCCTGCACGTGCGTATCTCAATCACTCCCGCGGCCAAAGTTTCCAACGAATTTTTTTGTTTCTCGACGGATGGTTTAAGCTTTTCTACGGAGAAATAAGTATATACGGCGGTCGGTGCTTTTAAAGGACTTAACTTACAATTAATATTCAATTTTATCAAAGTCAGTTACTTATTTAATTTTTTTTGGTTATTTTCTGAAGGTTCCTAAAAATCCTTTCGTTAAATCGCTGTTTTCGTTATTCCCGAGTTCGTTAAATCGGGGCTCTACTGTATTATTAAATGTAAGTATAATACATGTACGTAATGTACTATGGATGTAGCATTTTGCAATATATTTATCTATTTATCATGTAGATAATATGTAGGTTTTTTGGCCTCCTGTGATTTTAAAACCTTGAATAGCGTTGCATGAGTTAATCTAATCCTTGTAACCGACAAAACCTGGTCACATTACCGAGATAAAGTATCCTACTCCAGCGAGTGAATTTTCATAAACGCCGTTAGATAAAATGGCACATTCCGAGACGAACCTTGTAATGGCTCTAATCAATGGGTGAGACTTGACTGGTTCAGGGAGCCCGTTATCGGCCGAAAATTTACAGACGGGCGGGGTTTTGCAAATGTTTCCAAGATATAGCAGCACTGTCACACTCCAGGGCACTTACGTGAAAACTGAAAAACACCTAAAAGAATATTATTTTCTATTTATTTTTTGCTTTTTTGAATATGCGACACACAGTAACTTCACTCAGAAAACTTATTAAATGACCTTGCTGTCATAAGATTATTATGTAACGAGGCATTCTACTAGTTAAATTTTGCAACTACAGTAGAACCTCGATCTAACGACACTCGACAGTTCCCGAGAATTGTGTCGTTAGATCGATGATGTCGTTAGATCCGACACATCCAATTTTGACCCTCAAAAAATAAAAATTAATTTTAAATAGCTTTTTTTTTTAAGTTGTCTAACTGTTGCTGGCATATACCAAAATAGTTCTTTAAATTAATTTTTGATTTAGTTTAATAGGCAGATGTCTCCTGAATAAAATGATACCATATATGTCTATATGTATCCTCTCCATGTGCCCAAAATGTTAAAAACCGTGAGCGGCGCGAAGCTTTACCGAGCCAACTAATTAATTAGGCTACGTAGTGCGTGACGTGAGGTGGGCGCTACAGTGAGACGTTGCTCAGCCTGACTGTAATGTTTGTTCATTTTATCTGACTATGACTTAACAAAATATAAATATTATTTAACAAGTTGAAGTCTTCTGAATAGAAATATATATGCTCCAATGCTGAGAATTATCTCAAACCACCACAGAAAACATAAACATTGCGAGGCCACGCGAGGTGAGCGTCGTAGCCCTACTAAATGTCATTTTTTGCAAAAGTCATAAAGTTTATTAACAAAATGAAAATATTATTTAACAATTTGAAGTCTCCTGAATAGAAATATATATGACCCAATGCTGAGAATCATCTCAAACCACCACAGAAAACGTAAACATTGTGAGGCGACGCGAGGTGAGCGTCGTAGCCCTACTAAATGTAATTTTTTGCAAAAGTCATAAAGTTTATTAACAAAATGAAAATATTATTTAACAATTTGAAGTCTCCTGAATAGAAATATATATGACCCAATGCTGAGAATTATCTCAAACCACCACAGAAAACGTAAACATTGCGACGCGAGGTGAGCGTCGTAGCCCTACTACGACACAATAAACATGCACTGGAAAAATTAAACAATTGTAAACAGAGCATACACAAAAACATGACCTGACATTAATGCAG